>JAVJIF010028480.1:0-79700 GCA_038442645.1 Agave tequilana | reverse complement strand
AATTTAATTTCACATGATATTTAGCGATAGGTTTCACGAAGTGAGAATGAAATAATGTGATTCTCATTAGAAAGCCCAACTGTGCCACCTAAGTCTCTTTTTTTTTCTGTAACCTTTTTGGTGCACAAATGAATATAATAGAGTGCTTACAAGAAATGAAGAAATCTAAAGTTATTTGGCTGATTTGTAGATTGCACGAGTAGTAAGCACCGAGCTTGCTCATTTGTCATGGACTTCCACAATGGCTGGATCAACTTTAATTTGAAGCAAAATAGGCTTCTTCTCGAGTTCCTGGAGGCATAAACTGTAAATAGAAGATAATGGAGCCTTTTATTAACTTTATTCCTTCCTACTACTTCTCTTGTCCTTGTGGAAAGTAAGAAATGATTTGTGACTAAATCGCCATTTCCATGTCATTTCAGATTTTAATTTTTTAGAGCCAAACTTTTTATTTTCAAATATTCTACAAGTTCTCTTCTTGCATCCAGAAACATGGAAAATTTTGAAGCTAAAAAATGAGAGCCTTTGAAAATAACAACAAAATGCTAATTGAACAAGATGGTAACTTGTTTTAAAGTACAATTACAGTAGGAAATTGATGAACAAAAATCCCAAAGTACTACACATACTCATTTAAATACCAATTTGACAGAATAAAAATCAGCAGAAACCAAAGATGATGCACTCTCGAGTGGAACAAGCTTCTTGCTTATTGTGGATTAGGTGGCCTGCTGTTAGCTGCAGAGACCCTGGATCCCCATTCCAGCAGCTCTTTGCTGGTATCGTCCTTGTGCACGATGACCTCGATGAAGCAAAAAGCAGTCCTTCTTCGGACCAGTTGCAGTCGCGATCGCCTCCTTGAGCTCCTCCTCGCAGAAAACTTCGCGGTCCAGCATTTGCCCTGGCCGTTGTGGATTGCCTCGATGAGTCCAGTGTAGTTCCAGTTCTTGATGACATGTAAGGGCCGTCATGGATCTCCACCTCAATGGTGTATCCGCCATTGTGATCAGGAAGATGATCGTGTTCTGGCCGCCCTCAGCATTGTCGACACATCCTGTGCTGTCACCTGAAATTCCCCCATCACACAAGAATCGTATTAGGAATCTAGAAAATATTCCACACAAGTTTCACAAATATCTGAATCAAATTCTTCACCTGAAAACTTCCATCCCAATGCAGGCAATCACACGCTTATCTTTCGCTGCCTGAGCATAACCAGAGTTGCTCCCACAGACCAGCCAATAGATCCATACTGCATTTGGAACTCGTATCTACAAGCAAAACAATAGTGATGAGTTAAAATTCACTGCAAGTAGACCATATATCAAACTCTATAAACTATGGTTGAATCCAAATAACTCACCCACAGCCCTCTGGCAGTTTCAGCTTCTGGCAGTTGAACCAGGAATCAACCGGTCTCAGCAATCACAGCAGAATCACCAGAGAGCATCTGCTGAATGTGCTTAAAGAGGACATTAACCCTCAGAGGCTCTTTGGGAGCAGCCTCGGAGCGGCTGGCCATCAGGCACAAAGATACGGTGATAATTCTCATAAGCAGTTGTGTTCTTCTTGAGCCTCTTGGCGAGTGCTCGAAGGAAGTCCTTCATCAAGATGCATCCAAATGCAGGGCCATTGGCAACCACAACACGATCAGGCTGCACGATAATAGCCTTCTCCTTCTTCAGTAGGAGAGAGTATCCAACAGAGCTGTAGTCATTGAAGATAGGGCCTGCGAAGATGTAGGCATCTGCAGATTCAACGATTTCAGCACAGAAGCCAGTGCTGACAGCGCCCCAGTAGGTGCCGATGAATCTCGGGTGCGTCTCAGGGACCAGGCCTTTCGCGGATGGCATTACAGCCACCGGATAGCCAGAAGCATCAGCCAACTCGACGAAGGCATCTCCAGCCTTGGCCACGCGAATCTTCGGTCCTCCAACCATGACTGGCTTCACTGCTTTGTTGAGGAACTCTGCAGTGGCCTCCACTGCAGCCTCAAGGCCCATTTGATTGCTCACTCTGATTTCACCAATAATAGCAAAAATCTATCAGATTCTGACACAGGAGTGCGCATATACCTTAATGACAAGAATGAACCAAAAAATAGAGAAGGTGATATGCCAATTGTCACAATCCATCAAAAGATCTTGTGGGTTTTTCTACAATTGATCATATATTCTATTTCAAGGAATAATAAGAGGCCAATAACACCAACAGCGAATAACACATGCCTTGTTAGCATGCATGATTCTAGTGTAATTGTAACTAATAAATTGTTGATAGTATCAGAACAGGACTGTTTATCGCTTTCAATGTATCTATACAAAGCTATAATTTGAGAATATTCCTAACTAAAAAATAATTAGATAACAGAAATGGACAGATAATTACTGTAATCATGAGAGAAATTGATGGGCATTTCCAAAAAATCAAGATCCCTTTAGAATAATTTATGATCATTCTTAAAAATCAGTTCCATGGTATTTCCAGTAATCTAAAAGGGCGAAAACAGAGTAAAAGAGGGCCCATTATAATTTTTTAAAAAATTTTGGGGATTTTTAAAAAAAAATTTAAAGAAATCCAACAAACCTCGCAAACCAATGGGTACAAGAATATTCCTAACAATACAAATTTGAAAAACTGTAATGGACAGAAAAAGAAATTTGACGGGTATTTCTAGAAGGTAAAAAAAAAAAACAGAGAGAACTTTTTTCCTTCGTGATCTGTTCAATCTAATGTATATATCGCCAAAACGAGGTCAGACCGACTGAGGAAAAATAATTTCTGGGTATTAAACAAATATCCAAATAAATCCAATCAAAAGCACTCACTTGGGAGACAAGAAGAAGGGCACAGGCTCCCGACTGAACGTCGGGTGCGGGATCGCCGGCAAATTGCAACTAATGCTGATGTAAACAGGCTTGCTCCTCCTTCAACGCCGTCGAGATAGCCGTATCGATCACTCGTGGGCATCCTCCAGATTATTCACCACCGCCTAAAAATATCAACCAAAATCAATCCAATCCCCAAAATCCAAACCCACCATTAATCCCCAAAATAAAGAAAAGAAAAATCACTGACCTGAAAACATGTGATGGTCTGAAAGCAGCGGAGCTCCTGCGAGAAGTCAGGGAGGCCAATGGTGTGATGCAGGATGCGGTTGGTGCCGTAGTCGTTGGAGTTGGGCCCACCCACGATGCAGATCACGGGGAGGTTCTCACTGTAAGCCCCGGCGATGGCGTTGAGCACGCTGAGGCCGCCGACGGTGAAGGTGACAACGCACGCACGCCCCCACGCCTTTCGCACGCGCGTACCCGTCGGCGGCGTAGCCGGCGTTGAGCTCGTTGCAGCATCCGACGTTGGTGAGGCCGGGCTCGGCGATGAGATGGTCGAGCAGCGTGAGGTTGAAGTCGCCGGGAACGGTGAAGACGTCGCTGACGCCGACCTGGACGAGGCGGCGGGCTAGGTGGCGGCCTAGGGTGCACTCAGAGGGGGTAGCCCCCGCGGAGGGGATGGGGGCGATGGGGTGGCAGGGGCGGAGGGCGGGCAGCCCACGATGCCGTTGGGGGCAGGCTTCCGGCCGTCGACGGATCCGATGGTGGTATCCATGGGTTTCAGCTTCGGTTTGTTGCGAAAAAGGAGGAGGAAGAGAGAGAAGGAGGCTGAGAGAGAAAGAGAGAGGAAGGTGTTTGATGGAATGCTTGCCTGAGATTTTAGAGCGTGGAAAATGATCGAGGAGTTGAGGGATGAAGAGGGAGGAGGGAGAGGGGGTGATATTTATATGAGAGTGGCGGTTGAGGGGTTAAGTGTTAATTTTCTTGGAGGAGGAGAAAAAACGAGGGGCTTTAGCTGGCTGGTTTCGAGGAACTTTATATGGATTTCGGGTCGGTTTTTTGCCTCCATGATCAAGACTGTTGTGTGGAGACGGGGGAATATTTTGTTGGATCTTTTGCATATTAATCCACTACTTTATAAATATTTTCATGTTAGTACTAATTTTTATAATATAAAAATTATCTAGACTAGATCTGAACACATGCAACAATGTATTGAGAAATATACAATGAGTAAGCATAAAATTAGTGACTTAATATCATAATGCAATAAGTTAAAACAAAAAAATAATATCTCTAATTTTATGTATATGGTAAGCCTAAATAACTGTGTGTATGTGAATTTTTGCTACTCGGTGTTCTATGAATTCTTTATCAACTCTGTAACCACAGAATTTGAAGTTTATTGTTTGACATTGATAATTTATGACATCTCTCTGTTGAAAAACTTGATAATATTATGAAGAATATAAGATGGAACATCAGAGTATGATTTTGGTATTCATTTAAAATCAGTGGAAGGATGTTGAAAACATAATGATGTGGGGTGCAAGAAAAACATGGAATCACTATGGCCTAATTTGCAAAATGTCACTTTAAGTACGGATTTGGTCCAATCCGAAACAGGGTGCACGCCGTTACGTTCACGGTATTCTCGGAGAGAGAAAAGAGAGAAATTATCGCCGCGGTTATCGGCATGCCACTTGGCAAAAAACCATGCCAAAAAAAAAAAAACTCGCCCTTTTTCCTTTGCTTTCTTGGATCCCAAGCAGCTCTCGACCCGATAGCCCGTTACCCGATCATTGGGATTTTGGATCTTCACAAGTCTCAACTTCTAATTTCCAAGTCAATCCAAGGACCGCCAGACCGAACACCAATCGTTCCGACTCGAATCTGACCCGAGAACGTTAACGGGTCAGAGTTGGGGGCGGCTGGCTCTTGGTCTGTTTGGAAAACAACGTCGCCAATTGGATCTGTGTGGTTCACCTCAGACTTCTCTGATCAAATTGAGGCCCTCAATTGAGGGATTCATCAAAGTCAAAAGTATTCTGCTCATTGAATGAAGCAATTTGATGAATCAGAGAATCCAATGGTTTTTGTTAACGGTTAGCTTGTAAAAGTCCATGGTTTGTCCACAGAAAAACTTGTAGCAGACAATTCCCACATTCAAGTACGTACGGGCTTAGCTTTGAGGTTTTGGGTCACTGAATGTGAAATTGGGATCTCATGTCATCTACAACTCTGAAGCATTCGTCATTGGCCGTTGTCATTCTTAGTGAGCTCACTTAAATAATTTGTTTATATAAATATATAATAATCTTTAAAAGCTTAGCAACGAGTATTAATAATCAGACTCGGGGTTTGCAGACTCCACGTAGTTGACATCACCAAATACAAATGAGTGTGTATCCACGTACGTATATGTGATTTTAACAAGTGGACAATTTGACCTGTGGTGTGTTGTTAACGAATTTGGTGGGTTGCTCTCACCCGATCCCAATATAGGGAGTGTTTGGCTGCAAGGAAGTGGGCATAGGTAAGGAAATAGAAAGTATAATTGCTCACTTTTCTATTTATTCAAATACCGGAAAAAGAAAATGAAAAAAACCCTTTTTTTTTCTTTTCTCTTTTTCCTTTTACACAATCACTTCCTTCTTTTCATGGTGCTACAGTTAATTTTGTGTTCATGTAAATCTCATTTGTAATAAGTTGCAGCACAAAACAGTTAATTTTGTGATCATGTAATTCTCACTTGCATTTTAGTTACAATCTAATTTTTATTTTTTAATTAATTTTTATTTTAATATTATTTTACGATCAAATTTCTGGTCAACTTTATCATCCAAATACCAAAAAAGATATAACATTTTCTAAACCATATTTTCCAATAACATTTAAATACTGAAAAACTCACTAACTAATTTTTAAATTTTAAATGAAACTGTTACTACTTTCGCACTTCCACCCCCTAACCAAATATCCCAATAAAAGAAATAGTTAGAGTTCTTTTCATAATGTTTGATAACGTGTTTTGAATTTGTAATCTCTCTGTCACAATTCTCATATCTTGCTGACAATCGCTGCTAGAAACAGTGAGATCCAAATAGACAAATTGGATGCTGTGGGATTCAAACCGTAACGCCTCAATGGAAGCTTCTCGATTGGTCGAAAAGCATTCAAAGTTTCATATGGTCACCAAATTTGCAGTGGGTCCCAATTTTAGACGGTAAAAGCAAAAGGATATTTCCATGAGACTGGCCCTCACCATCACCTCGCTGGGGAGAGGAGCCACATGTGAATACTCACATTGGTGCATTTTGTACCCTCAAGGGGTTGTATTTGCACTTACTTTTTGATGTCACATCAAAATTTTTATATAAATAAAAGTAGGGCCACAATAGGGATCCAAAGCTCGAGGAGATTGGCTCGATGAAAGCTTGCTCAGGCTCGGTCGATAAATTAAACAAATTTTATTGAATTGAATATAAGTTCGATGGCGAATTGAATAGATTGTAAACATGTGGTTTTTCTCTTCAAGATTATAATATTCTTATAATTTTATTTAGGCGGTCTATTTTCTCATATGTCGACGGCAAGAGATGCAATTGTTAAGAATAGTAGTATTAGAATTGTGTTAGAGTAATATTAAGATTAGAATACAATATTTATTATATTAAGATTGTATTAGAAGTAGAGTGTCTATTATCATGTAATTGTATCTCTATCTATTTGGGCATTGCCTTTTTCATCATCAATAATATGTAATTCAGTTTTCTCTTACTTCAATTACTGTAACAACAATAAATACCTCCTCGTAAAGGAATAATAGACTTATATATATATATATATATATATATATATATATATATATATAATATATATATATATATATATATATGGGGTTACTGTACCTCAGCCGGCAGGCTGAGAGAGTTTCTCAGCCGGCAGGACGTGGCAACATCATAGCCACATACCTGTCATAAATTTTGGCGAACAAAAGGATGAAAAATCCCGCCTAATTTAATGTCAGTCATGTCAACATTGTATCTTCCGAAAATACCCTCTGTCACATCTTTTTACTTATGTAAAAAAGTTGCCTTTCAAAAAAAATTTCAGCTCTAAACTTTCACCCGATCATTTTGTTTAAAAATTTTGTTTAAAAATTATAAATTTACAGACCTGGTCGCAGTGTCTAACCGGGTCGCAGTTTTTTACATTTGTATTGTAGATGACTGCGACCTTGGTCGCTGTGTCGTCCCGGGTCGCAGTTTTTTTACATTTGTATTGTAGATGACTGCGACCTTGGTCGCTGTGTCGTCTCGAGTCGCAGTTGTTTTCAATATTCGTTATAGTATCATACGACCATGGTCGTAGTGTATTTACGTCATTTGTTTTTTAATTTCCCTAGTCGCAGTTTGTTATGTTTGCAGTGTACACTGTAGATGACTGCGACCTTGGTCGCAGTGTCGAAACGGGTCGCAGTCTTTTACATTTGTATTGTAGATGACTGCGACCTTGGTCGCAGTGTCGAAGCAGTTTTTTACATTTGTATTGTAGATGACTGCGACCTTGGTCGCTGTGTCGTCTCGGGTCGCAGTTTTTTTACATTTGTATTGTAGATGACTGCGACCTTGGTGGCAGTGTTTTAAAAATTATTTGTTTTTTATTCTCTTATATTTTTAAATAATCATTGGTCTAAATTTTTTTATTTTTCTAAATCTGACAACGAGCGGTCAAAAATTGTCTTGTGGGGAAATAATAATAAACAATAACGAAAGTTACCGAAAGAGTAGCTTTTCATAAGGGGTATTTAGTAATTTAACTTCTTCCTATAAGCGGGCCGCAATTTATGGGGTGACAAAATTGAGCCACGTCACCGCAAGCTGAGAGAGTTCTCTCAGCTGCAGGCTAATATACATTTCTCTCTCTCTCTCTCTCTCTCTCTCTCTCTCTCTCTCTCTCTCTCTCTCTATATATATATATATATATATATATATATATATATATATATATATATATTAGATTGTACAAAACAAATTATGAAATGATAACTCGTTCTTATTTAACTGGTATTCTAACTTGACTTAAGTTCTAACCACCACGAATAGATTTGTAATGGATATTTTTCGACCTCCCTCGAGATCACAACATGTCCTCGCAACAGATGATTACTTTGAAAAATTGACAACTATTCCATCAAAATAGATCCATATCTACACACGGGAGTCGGTTACGCCCCAGAATGAAAGAGTCGGTTACGCTTCTAGAATAAAGCAGTGGTTATAGATAGATATAAATTTTCACATCAACACCAATCATGGCGGTTACGAGATCATGCACATTCAAATCTTGCAGTTACAACTATTCATGGTATTTGCATCCACTACATCTACCATAGATATAAATATCTCTTCTTTTCTAACAAGAAAAAAAAGAGAAAAAGTGTGACCCTCACTTGCAATCACAACATACTCTACTATTACTGTAATTCTTTTTACTTATAGTGAACTCTCGCTCCTCTATAGTTTTCTTCTCCTTTAAAAATTTCACGTAAACCTATACGTTATTCGTGTTTCTGATTTTTTGCATGTTCAATCGTTTGCTTGTGTGAAAAAAATCTTCAGAAATTTTATCCACCACAAGGTTAAATTGACTCAAGTGGCCATAGCTCCCTTGCACCAAGTCACTAAGAAACCCAGAGTGAGTCTGCTTGTGGTGTTAGATCCAAACCTTATAGATTATAGTAAAAAAATTTTGATATTGAATATATATATATATATATATATATATATATATATATATATATATATATATATATATAGAGAGAGAGAGAGAGAGAGATGTACCTCAGCCGTCAACTGAGAGAAACTCTCTCAGCTGGCGCTTCAATATGATCGCAGTTAATTGCGATATAGTCGCAGTCCTAAAAAATCATATATTTTAGTGTAATTAGGATTGCGATCATGGTAGCAATTCTCAGAAACAGAATGTCAGTCCTTAGAAAACACTGCTATCATGGTAACAGTCCTCAGAAACATACTGCGACTTGATCACAGTCCTCACAAATACTGCGATCATGGTAGCAGCGCCCAAAATTGTAGCTGAAATTCAGTCACGTCGCACCACCTGAGAGAGTCTCTCTCAGCTGGCGGCTGAGGTACAGATTCCTCTCTCTCTTAGATTCCTCTCTCTCTAGAAAGAGAGGAATCTGTACCTCAGCCGCCAGCTGAGAGAGTCTCTCTCAGCTGGCGCAACGTGGCTGAATTTCAGCCACATTTTTTGTGATGGTACCATGGTCGCAGTTTTATATGAGGACTGTGATTAAGTCGCAGTATTTTTATATGAGAACTGCTGCCATGGTCGCAGTCTTTTTCTGAGAACTGCGACCATGGTTGCAGTACTCATTACACTGAAAAATATATCATTTATTAGGACTGCGACCATGTTACAGTGGACTGCGACCATGTTGCATTAAGTTTGCGACCATATTGAAATGACAGCTGAGAGTCTCTCTCAGCTGACGACTGAGATACATTTTTTCTCATATATATATATATATATATATATATATATATATATATATATATATATATATATATATATATGGGGTTACTGTACCTCAGCCGGCAGGCTGAGAGAGTTACTCAGCCTGCAGGACGTGGCAACATCATAACCACATACCTGTCATAAATTTTGGCGGACAAAAAGGTGAAAAATCCCGCCCAATTTAATCTCAGTCACCTCAACAATGTATCTTCCGAAAATACCCTCTGTCACATCTTTTTACCTTATGTAAAAAAGTTGCCTTTCTAAAAAAATTTCAGCTCTAAAATTTCACCCGATCATTCTGATCCAACTTGTTCTTTTATTTCACAAATTTGATCCGTTTTTTTAAAAATATAATTGCAACACATGGCGCCAAAGAAATCATCCGCCGAAAAAGGTAATAGAAAAACGATATTTTTCAAAAAATTTTAGGGTTTGTGCATTTTAATTATTTTAAATTTTTTTCAGATTTATTTCCGTTTAAGTCTTTTTTTTTTTTTAAATCTTTGGACCATGTTCGCAAATAAGAAAGAGATTTTGAAACTTAGATGATGAATAAATTTTTAAATTTAAAAATTTGTAACACAACGATAAATGTCCATTTTTTTTCAAGTTTTTTTCATTTCATTTTATTTTACTTTGTCGCAGTATTTTCGAAAAAGTGATTTATATGTATGCGACCTTGCTAATATTTTTTTACTAGAAATTTTTTTCATACACTGGGCGTGTTTGTTTCGCCGTAAAACGCAAGTCGTAAAACTTCTTTTCCATTTCTGTTGTTTGTTTCGCTGAAAACAAGTTGCAAAATGCAACTCTTCTTTTCCCATTTGCAGTTGCTACAGTTAAATTTGTGGTCATGAAAATCTCACTTTTACACTCATATTTTCTCACTTGCAGTTGCTACAGTTAATTTTGTGGTCATGTAACTCTCACTTGTGGTACACTTACAGTTCAAAACAGTTACTTGATAATCAATATATAATTTAATATTATTAAATATTTAATGTTTTAAACAGTGTTCAATTTCTTATTTAATTATTTAATTATTTTTATTTTTTAATCTTTAATTTTTTTTATTGTTTTTAATATTGTTTTAATATTTAATATTTTACTATTTTTATTTAATATTTTATTTATTACTTTATTATTTTATTAATACTTATTCCATTTTTATTATTTTATTTAGAGTTAATATTTTATTAATATAACAATGTTATACTTTAATATAAAATTATTATTTTTTAATATTTATTTTTTAATATAAAAAATTACTTTATTAATATCATAATATATTTTATTATTATATTAATATTTTATTATGTTAATATTGTAATAATAATTTAGTATGATAATACTATAATGATAATTTATTATTAATTATAATTATATTTTACTTTGTTAATTTTATATTCTATAATATTACAATAATATTATAATAAAATTTTATATTATAATATTTTCAAGTATTTTTAATATTATAATATTATAACTATATTTTATTATTTTTGTAATATTTTTTAATATTTATATTTTATTAGTATTCTTAAAATTTTATTAATGTTCTTTAGATTTTCTTAAAATTTTATATTATTTATTTAGTTAATATTTTAGTAATATTTTACTATTTATACTAATATTTTATTAATATTATTGTTATAAATAAAATATTAAGATTATTAATTTTTATCTCAAATTTATTAATACAATTTAATTTGCAATAGTAGATTTAATTTAATAGTATTTATAATATTTAAATCACTGCTACAGTTAATTTTGTGGTCAACTTTTTCACTTACACTTTTACATTACCAACCAAACACCGTAAACACAATATACTTTACCATTTACACTTTCACTTTATCAACCAAACACCGTAAAACACAATATATTTTCTCTGCTACAGTTCACTTTTTCCATTCTCATTTTACGACTTACGACTTGCGACGTTTTGCAACGAAACAAACAGGCCCTATATGTCGACCTCGGTCGCAGTTGTTAAAATTTTATTTTCAGATCTGTGCGTCTCAGAATGTTTTTTTTTTGGACTTTTCCTTTTAGACGAATGCGACGATGGTCGTAGTATATGAAACTTCCTTTTTTTTTTTTACATACTGACGACATGGGGTCGCAGTTGTTTCAATATTTATGTAGTGTTTTGCGACCATGGTCGCACTGTATTTAACGTCATTTGTTTCATCATTCCTGGGTCGCAGTTGTTTATTTTTGCACTGTAGTCTTATGCGACCTTCGTCACCGTGTCTACCCTGGTCGCATATGTTTATGTTTGCACTGTAGATAACTGCGACCTAGGTCGCAGTGTAGTCTTATGCGACCTTGGTCGCAGTTGTCGACCATGGTCGCACTTGTTTGTGTTTGCACTGTAGATGACTGCGACCTTGGTCGCAATGTCGACCCGGGTCGCAGTAAATTATGTTTGCAATGTAGATTACTGCGACCTTGGTCGCAGTGTCTACCCGGGTCGCAGTAGATTATGTTTGCACTGTAGATGACTGCGACCTTGCTCGCAGTTTATTAAAAATAATATGCTTTTTACTCCCTTATAATTTTTAAATAATAATTGGTCTAAACTTTTTTATTTTTCTACATCTATAGGTAAAACAACAAATGAAGGTTCGTCCTCTAAGATCAAGCCTAAAACCTATGTGCGAGTTCATCAAGAAATTTAAAAAGTACATTCAGGCAGATTTCGTAGAGGCGATCAAGAATACCCCATTTGGCCCAATCTTCATAGCCTTTTACAATGAGGAATTTGGGGGTGAAAAGGCTCTAAAATCAAACGTTGCGGTACTGAGGATTTTAGACCAGTATGATAGGGATACAAGGACCTTTAGAATTGGGGGCAAACAAATTGAGTTAACAGTGGAGGATGTTGCCCTCACTTTTGGTCTACCTATCATTGTGGCAGATTTTGTTATGAATAAGACATGTACGATGAAAGACAGAGGGTTATAAAATATTATTTCCCCAATATAAAGAAGATCACAAAAGTATCTATTGAAGAGGCTTTAGATGATCTTCTGGTCAAGAAAAGGAGGAGGGGTGAATTAGATGTGACACAGGATGAACAGCTTGAGCAGCAAGTGACTTTAAATGAAATTATAAGAGACATACAAAGACTTGCAGCTCAAGACTTTACCACAATAATCATCTTATACATGTCGGCCACTCTTTTCTTCTCTGGCAGTAAATGCACGGTGCCGTGGTATATTGTGGAACAGATTTCCAATATACAGCTGATGAGGACAATATGCTGGGCTAAACATGTTTGGCAATTCCTGATTGAGTCAATGGACATCTTCAGGCACACCACGTACGAGCTGCAAGGATGCTCTGTGCAAATTATTATAAGTATGAATCTCATATTTGTCCAACATTGTATGAAATTTAACCATAATATTGTGAATATTTGTGTAAACTAATTTAATTTTCCATTTTTTCAGTATTGGCTATGTGAGAGGGCTCCTATTTTTGAGCCGAGGTCTGGTTTGGAGGACAAAACCTCGCGCGCAGTAAGATGGGACCTCCAAAATATTAGCAGATCTCTGCTTGAAGTTGATCTAAATGAGATTGACAGGAATATTGTAAGTTAGACTTCTTTTTATGTGCAGTACAAAATAAAATGCGACCATAGTCGCAGTATTAAGCTGCACGTTTCGCAGTTCATTTTGTGTCTGAAAAAAATTTGCGACCATGGTCGCATTCTCTTAAAATACCTTTTACATGAAATGCGACCATGGTCGCAGTGTTGAGCTGCATGTCTGGGCATATAAATTTGTGCAGGATAAACATACTGCGACCATGGTCGCATTATTATCATAAATATTTAATAAATTAACTGCGACCATGGTCGCAGTATAATTATTTCATTGTTTTGGTTTTAACTTACCTTTTTATATTTGTTTTCAGATTTGAGTCGAATGGCCAACGTCTCTAATCATGAAAAAAAATATGGTTGGCCTTCCTGTTGAAGGGGAAGAGGAGGAGGAAGAAGAAGAAGCAGAAGATGAAGATGAAGAAGAAGAAGAAAAAGATGAAGATGAAGAAGAAGAAGAAGAAGAAGGACATACATATAATCAAGCTGACATCCCGGCGGAAAATGAGCCAGAAGCGGCTGAAACGAGTGAGTAAGAACCATCTTTTACAGGTTACTTGTCACCACCACGGGATGATCAAGCTGAAGAAATAAAAGAGTTGAGGTCTCAAAATCAGCACTTGAGAGAATATGTTTCTCAGCTTGAAAGAAAAATTGAAAAAATGGAGACTGAGAGCAGACTCAAGGCTGAATTAAAAAATAAAAAGAAGAGAAAAAGAGAGAAGAAAAAACTAAAAAGGCAGCAGAGGAAATTAAAGGTGAAAGAAGAAAAAGAAGAAGAGCTGCTGAGAACAGCCGCTGCTGCGGAGAAGGAGAAGGATAAGAAGAGGGAAGAGGAGGAGCATGAGAGGAGAAGATTGGAAGAAGAGAAGGAAAAGGAGGAGAGGAGGAGAGAAGTGGAGAGAAGGAGAAGAGAAGAAGGGAAGAGGAGGAGAATGAAAGGAGAATGAGGGAAGAAGAGGAGAAAGAGAAGAAGAGGAGGGAAAAGAAGAAGCAGGAAAAGAGGAGAGGAGGAGGGAAGAGGAGGGGGAGGAGAGGAGGAAGAGGGAAGAGGAGGAGAATGAGAAGAGAAGGAGAGACGAGGAGAGGAAGAGGGAAGAGGAGGGTCAGAAGAAGAAGAGAATCGAAAAGGAGAAGAAGGAGAAGGAAAAGAGGAGGAAAGAAGAGGGGGAGAAGGAAAAGGAGAAGAGGGGGAAGTTGTTGGAGGAGTTAAAGAAGAGGCGGGAGAAAAAGAGGAATGAGGGGGAAGAGTGGAAGGAGAGGATGACAGAAGAGCAAAATAGAAGGAAGGGAGAAGAGGAAAAGGAGCACAAAAGAATGACGGAGCAGATGGAGAAGCAGGCTGAAGAAGAGAAGAAGAAAAAATTAGAAGAGGATGAAATCATAGGTTCTGAATCTATTGTAAATATTTCTGGGGAAGATATCCCAAGTTTTTCTTTGAATATAACTCAAATGATTCAAGAAACCCAAAGAGATAGAGCTTCTGAAGAAAAAAATCAAGAACATACTCCGCCTTAGAAGCAATCCTTAAAAGAAACAGTTTTGGAATGCTCTAAAGGAACGATAGAAAGGGGAGTCAAAGAACGCAAACGCGCTGAAAGAGATCGCGATGACTCCGACTTCGTTTATCCAAAGCAGAAGAAGAAAATAAATGAACATCCTCTTCTACAGCCTGCGGCTCTGAGTTCTGCCGCTGGTTTCGGTGACAAAGAGATTTCCTCCACTGAGCCAAAATCGAGAGAATTGACCGAAACCACAGCATACAGAATTCTGCAGCCCCATCAACAAGCTCTTATAAAAAATTTCTTCGACAAGTCCTTCTCTGAGTAAGTTAATTAATTTTATTATAATTCATATCAAAAAACTGTTATACCTTTATATAAGAACAATTTAATTACTAACTTTGTTTTGAATATCTTGCAGTTCTACTACGTATCAGGATACCGACAATGGAATCATAATTACAAGGAATGACATTGAGGACCTGATGTTCAGTAGAGACTTAGATGCGAATATAATTCATTTCTACATGAAGCATCTAGAGAAAGGAGAAGAATTAAAAAGCATATTCTTTCGGAGCGAAGCTTGGGTAAACATCTATTTTCTCCTTTACGGTCTACTGTAATATCAATTTCCTAATTCATTTGGTGAAATAAATCTTTGAACGTTAAATATTCTACTAATAGTCTTTATTAATGTTTAGGCATAAAGAATATACTGCGACCAAGGTCGCAGTTAATAATTAAATTATTTCACCCGAATTTAATTTAAAATGAAGTTTGCGACTTTGGTCGCAGTTGCTGGCCGCAGTCTTAATCAACAACACTGCGACCTTGGTCGCAGTTCCTAGCGGCAGTCTTAATCAACAACAAACACTGCGACCTTGGTCGCTATGCGTGTTAATATAAAGGAAGCACCTACCTAACGTACTGCAACCTAAGTCGCAGTCCATGTACTGCGACCCTAAATTGCAGTTGCTGACCCTCTTTATCAATAACAACACTGCGACCTTGGTCGCTATATAAATTAATATAAAAAATGTGATAATTAAGAAACACTGTGACCATGATCGCAATCTGTTGACTTGACGTAATGAATTCTTATTTTCATTAATTATTTTTTATATTCTAAATTCATTTTGAATTTTATTTTTTTGTTGTTTCGCAGCACGGTGTTGTATCTAAAAGTAAAGATCTGGAAGATCATTTCATCAAGTAGTAGCTGTTGAAAAAATGGACAAAAGATGTGCAGTTCATGTTCTTCCCGATCAATCACAAACATAGTGCCGAGGATCCCGGATTTCAGTGGACCTTGTTGGTATTTGATTGCCATACAGAAGAGTGAATTTTTTACAACTCTTTGGTCCCAGTTGAAAAAAATAGTAGTATATTAAAGCTTTATCAAAAAGATGCAAGAATAATGGTGAGTTAAAATTTAATATTTCTATTACTGGAAAATTGCATTTAATTTGATTAGTACTAATTTTTTCTCTTGACATTGCAGAAAGAAAGATTATTACAGATTTTTGAGATTGATTTAAATAAATTAATGAGAAAAATAAATATAAAATACACAAGATGCCCCCAACAACCAAACAGGTATATAAATTTTTTACATCTCCTTACCTATCATATTTTCTACATTTTTTATTACAAAAATCTAATTTCATTTAATGATTACTCTCTGCAAATTTCAGTGTTGATTGCGCTATATATGTATGCAAGTACATGGAAAGTATAGCGTTTGGTAGTCCAGCAGCTGTTGATACTGTTACAGACGCTGATGTACAGAGACTAAGAAGTGAGCTTGCATACATGATACTTGCAGATAGAGAGAAGAGTTGGGATGAATAAACAGAAATGATTCGAAGGACAGTATTTGAAGATTAACAGTTGACAATTTATTGATATAGCACAATTTTTTATTTTATAAATGTAAAGATAATTGCAATTGCAATTCATTGAATATTTTTTTAGTTTTATTGATTTAATTTATAAGCATTTCTATCCA
This sequence comes from Agave tequilana, assembly GCA_038442645.1. Taxonomy (NCBI): domain Eukaryota; kingdom Viridiplantae; phylum Streptophyta; class Magnoliopsida; order Asparagales; family Asparagaceae; genus Agave; species Agave tequilana. The sequence goes on along the minus strand of JAVJIF010028480.1, from coordinate 63,200 downwards.
TTTATTTATTGTAAGTTCCATTGATTATTTCCAATCTACATTTGTTACACCTTGGATTTTACTATTGCGTACTGATATTAGAAACAAACATGCGTTCAGTAATTGTATTGCGACCAAAGTCACAGTAATGACCTGTTTGAGTTACAGCGTTTCCTTATACGGTGATACTTTAATCGAGAGCGATCATGGTCGCAGTTACTTAATCATTTATCAGTTCCCAATGCGACTATGGTCGCAATAATGAACTATTTTGGAGTTCAAAGAAATTTAATGTAAGAGTGTATTAACTTTTAAACTGTTTTGGATAACTGAACAGTCACCTAGAAAGTATACAATTTTTGGGAAAAGGTAGAAAATAAATTTGGGAGATATTCACGTGGTTCGAGAGATTAAACCTTTTAGAATTCCGGTATTAAAAATATATAAAGGGTCATCAGGACAGGATTATAAACATACTAAATTGTTTTTTGCTGAAACTCGTTACCCTCACTGTTCGGAAATAGATTCAAAAATGTCTTCTTCACCGTCTTCACCGGAAAGAAGCCAATCATCTAATGATGATTGGATGTATAGTTCTGAAGTGATGTCTCGCTACGGGTCAGAGGATGAGCTTGATACAGACGACCCGTTCTGGGAGTTCATTGATGAACCAAAATACATACATGAAGAGGAAGAAAGCGAAGAGGAGATTGTCGCTGAAGAGGTGGAAGGGACGGAAAGCGATACGGAAGACGAAAGCGGTCATACTCTTAACGACGCATCTGATTATGATGGTGATGACGAGGATTAGAAGTTTAAAATTTGTATTTTGTTTTTTTAAATATATATAACTCTGTTTTCTAAGGTTAATTGTGTGAATTACAGTTTTTACTACTATGTCTTGGTTGAAATGCTGTACAATTGTTACAAACCTTCATTTTAAATATTCTACTAATAGTCTTTATTGATGTTTAGGCATAAAGAATATACTGCGACCAAGGTCGCAGTTAATAATTAAATTATTCTCCCGAATAAAATTTGAAAATGAAGGTTGCGACTTTGGTCGCAATTGCTGGCCGCAGTCTTAATAAAATACACTGCGACCTTGGTCGCATTTGCTGGCGGCAGTCTTAATCAACAACAAACACTGCGACCTTGGTCGCTATGCGTGTTAATATAAAGGAAGCACCTACCTAACGTACTGCGACCTAAGTCGCAGTCCATGTACTGCGACCCTAGATTGCAGTTGCTGACCCTCTTTATCAATAACAACACTGCGACCTTGTCGCAATTAACCATGTACACTGCGACCAAAGTCTCTGTCTACATTATATACACAAAAATTAATCTATATAGGAGAATTTTGTAGCAGTAAAACTTTAAAGTACAACTACTTACAAAAAATAATACAGTAGAAATCAAAAAATGATAATAAATCTGGTTATAATGACACGCCAGTGGCAGACTGCAACATGAATCTCTCTACACTGTGCGACCCTGGTCGCACTTCATGAAAAATTGAAGTCTTTGTTCCTTCAAGATGGAGGCAACCCAAACCTACTTCTTCTGCCATTAGAAAGGAAATAGTAAGAATTTTAAAGATACATCATTATAAAAAAATGATTAACAGGTTTAATGTAATACCAGTAATGGACAACCAGTCCTGTAATGGCCCAGCTCTTGGCAGTTACCACATCTTCGATGCTTAACTTCTTTCTGATATATAGAATCTTCAAAACCAGACTTAAGCCTGGATGCAGCTCTAGGCCTCCCCTTGGTTGGTACAGGACCAATTGGATCACGTATATTCAATTCTTCACCATCTCGCAATACGACAACGGATCCACTGGAACCAACTGTAGTTTTAGGCTGTGATGAATGATCATTTCCTGACATGGCTCTGTATTCTCTAGTGGTTTCTTGGGTAAAACTTTTCAAAACTGCCTCCAACTTTGAAAGATGGATATCAGAATCAGCGACCATGTCAAGAATTGTATTAAATTTTGAACGAATTGTCCACAATCTAGCCGTCCGTGGAGTGCCTTGACTGGGAAAAGGCTTCATGCCATTTTCAATTGCAACGTTTTTGTAACGAGCATCCAACCTCCATCTCTGAAGTATATATGATTCCGGTATATGTGTAACGTGATTGCGCCACAAAATACACAGAATATGTCTACATAGGATACCCTCTGTTTCAAATAACGAGCAACTACAAGAAACATGAAGTTCCTCACGCTTATCATAACTAACCTTTTCCCTGCTGTCTTTTGATTCTGAAAAATTACCAACCAAATATGTTGATCCAGGTTTGTCATGTTCCACCTCTTCTGAAAACAGTGTCATTACAACTGCGCATTCCTTTTGGAACAACTGAAGAATCTTCGGTGTATACAACTTCGAAACCTGTATCTCATATGGATTCGATGTACAATTGGACACAGAATTCAAACCCCAAAAATCTTGAAGAGATTCAGATGTACGACGGGCAGCAACAGCTTTATCATATTGGTGAACAAATTCCACTAGTTTCGTGTTTGCATTAACAAAACCATCAAAGAAGAAATTAATACTCTCGGACCTCTGACTGGTTGTCATTCCAGCACAGAAAACATCCTTGACATATGCATTAACCCAATGTCCACGAAGCCTGTACATCTTCAACAACCAACTGTCTTCTTCTTCTTCTAAATGATATTTTTCATTCATCAGACGTCATCGTTCCTCACAAGTGCTTATATCACGGGAGGTGTACCAAGCATGGAAATCGAAGACCATATCTTCTCCATACTTGTTTGTCATTGGGATTTGTTGCTCGGCAATATGTTTCCGCACATACCAGAAACAGTAACGGTGCCGAGAAGTTGGGAAAACAATCTTGATGGCGTCACAAATCTGCGCATCCTGATCAGTAATAATCAACTTTGGTTCAACTCCATACATGCACTTGAGCCATTTTTGGAATAGCCAAACAAACGTATCCCTCTGCTCATCAGCAAGCAATGCACAGCCGAACAAAATTGACTGCCGGTGATGATTTACTCCAGTGAATAGAGCAAATGGCAAGCTCAAGTGATTAGTTCTGTATGTTGTGTCAAAAATGATCACTTCACAGAACCTCAGATACGAGGAAATAGCTCTTCCATCAGCCCAAAAAATGCTTCTAAGTGTGCCCGCATTATCGACTTCACTTGAAAAGAAGAATTCTGGATCGGTCTCGGCTTTCTCTTGAAAATATTTGATAATAGCAATAAACTTATGGCCGCAGTTATTTCTACGTTGACGAGTAAAATCAATAACTTGTTGCGGACTCACTTCTTCACAGCCTTCTCCCTGGCTCATTGCATTCACAACGCGGGAAATATTTGAAGGCCGCATTCCCACATCAACCAGATTGCTCATAATGCTTCTGCTAATCTGAACGATGAGTCTGGTGAGAGTAATGGTGATGTACCTTATCCGGGCTTGACAATTCATGTGAATGAGTATCAACAAATTTTGTGATAACCCAAGATCTTCTGTCAAAAAGAAAACGAAGACGGACATGCATCTCAGCAGGACAAGCTACTCTAGTGTCAATTCGACGATGCACTGTAAGCCCCTCTTGTCTTTTGTCACACAAGTTCTTCACACCTTCCTTATTGCAGCAAAATTTTCTGCAAATAATCTCATAAGGAGGCTTCCGTGACTTATCTGTACCTTTTCTTCTCACGCTAAAACCTCTATTCCTTGCAAAAGAATTGTAGAAATTGTATGCTTCCATATCCGACAGGAACTGTTTCCCTATAAACTTATCTGAGCTTCCAGACATTTCTCCATGTGCATTCATATCCTACAAAAAACAATTACACGAATTACATGAATATAAATATTTTTTAGATATCACACGTCTAAAATATAAGTTATATAACTGCGACCAAGGTCGCATAAGAGATGAAATCTATATTACTTCTTATTAAATACTGCGACCAAAGTCGCAGTTATCCGTATGAGAAGAAATCTATATTACTCCTTACTAAAGACTGCGACCTAAGTCGCAGTTATCCTTATGAGAAGAAATCTATATTACTTCTTACTAAAGACTGCGACCTAAGACGCATACCAAAAAAAAAAAGATTTCACAGCAGGAGATTATTTTCAAATAAGATTGCGACCGAATATTAAAACGGTCGCATTTCTGAAACTTTAAAACATGTGTTATAGGTCGCAGTACCACATAGATTAAAGAGAAAAATTCAATATTTAAGAAATTATTTTTAAAAAATTCAAACAATTAAAACTTGTTGATCAGCATGCAAAGATGTCAACCCTTAAAGATTTTCAATATTCTGAGAGAAAGTAAAACCAGATGCAATATCTTCCATATTTAGATCGCCAGTAGACTGCTGAGACGTCGACATTAAATATTTTGGAGAAAAAATTGATCTGAAAAGATTTTATATTTTCAAAAAAAAGTTTATCGCAGGATGAAAAGGAGAACCTAGATCTGACAAAGAGAGATAAGGAAATAGGGGAAAAAATAATTATAAACAATAACCTAAATCCTATAAAGAGCGGCAAAAAAAGGGGGAAAAATAATAATAAACAATAACCTAAAGTCTGACAACGTGCGATCCAAAAATTGCCTTTTGGGCAAATAATAATAAACAATAACGAAAGTTACCGAAAGAGTAGCTTTTCATAAGGGGTATTTGGTAATTTAACTTCTTCCTATAAGCGGGCCGCAAGTTAGTGGGGTGACAAAATTGAGCCACGTCACCGCAGGCTGAGAGAGTTCTCTCAGCCGCAGGCTGATATACATTTCTCTCTCTCTCTCTCTCTTCTCTCTCTCTCTCTCTCTCTCTCTATATATATATATATATATATATATATATATAGCAAGAGAGAAAATTGCATGCATGCAGGTTTTATGTGATTAATGTGTGAAACTAAGTATTGTACAAGTTTTAAGGGTCATTCCAGCTCTAAATGCGTAGATGTTAAAGCTCATCTCTCATGTATTCTGAAATAATTTTTTCTTCTGCAATATATTTTTCTATTCATATAAAGTTGTATTTTTTTTTTTAATTATTTGCAGGGTTACTTTTCTTAGAATATCATTGCTAGTAAATTTCAACAAATTAAACAGCACCAAACACAACCAAATCTTCACTTGAACATCTCCAACTAATTTCTTAGTCCCCTACATATGAACTATTTTTATTGTGCGCAATTCTTTGCACACCAAATTGACCTTGATCCAATACCACGCGTAGGTTTATACTCGGCCTTGGGAAATGCTTACCATATTACACGTATGGGTACTCTTATTTTGGTAAACTAATGTCATGTTTTCATAAACTCGCGTAAGAGAATAAAGAAAGGAGAAATCAGGATGGCAATCAGCTCGGCTGCTGATTGATAAAATAATGTAATGTTTTTATAAGCACCGATTATATCCGCCAGAAAGAAAATAAAGAAGAAAACTAAGAATGAGAATAGAGATTCAGTATCTCATAATCTAAGCTGACCTAAAATTAGATTCAAGTGTCCTCACAACAACCACCAAGCCATTTATCTCAAGTAACTGGGGTAGGCTACATGAACCAAAGAAGAATTATGTCAGATCAAGCTCTTGGATCAGCTTTCTCCGCTCATTTTTATCGAGCAATGTGCTTTCATTAAGTCCTTTAGCCTCTATGTCTTGTTGTATCACCTACATTCATATTTTATTTGGTCTCTCCTTCGCTATTTTGATCTACCTTAAGTTGATAAGCTCTACTCGCCGGACTTACGCATTTATAAATCTAAGGGTGTCAAGTGGACCGGCCCGGCCCGGCCCGCCAATCTGCACGGGCACGGCTTGGGGAAGCATGGGCACGGCCTGGGGAAGCCCGGGCCAGGCCCGGCTCGGGTCCATGTAAGCCCTGGGATGGATTCGGGTCCGTCAAAGACAGCCCACGGCCGTGCCAGGCCCAGATTTCCCAACGGCTAATAGCCGTTGGGTGCCCGGCCTCGCCGGGCCAAACCCAACGTTTATTATAGCCGTTCGGAAAGGGGTAGGGTTATTTGCAATTTTTTTTTGCAGATAACCCCTAGATAGCCCCAACAACTATTACAGCTGTTGGGAGATATTTGCAAAATTTTTATACCCCTAACGGGTATGTGGTTGGTTTGGTGACTTTTTTGAAAAAAAAAATTAAAAAAATACTCTTCTTCTGCTCTATAAATACTTCATCTTTTTTACTCTATTTCATCACAACAAAACTCTCTTAAATCTCCAAAAAAAAATCTAAATTTCTCAATTCCTCAAGCTCTCAAATTCTCAAGCTATATAATTTTCTTTATCTCAAACTTCTTCAGCATTTACTAGTAGAAGTTCTTTTTTTCAGGTCTTTTATAGCTTCTAAAAAATCTAAAACTTCTGACTCTTTAAATGAACTTCATTATTATTCCAACGTGTTGTAACTCCTGAAATCGATCCAGACTCAGGATTTGATAATTTTGATATTTTGACATGGTGAAAATCACATGTGTTAACTTATCTATGCTTTCCATCATGGCACGTGATTTACTAACTCCTCCGGCATCTACAGTAACTTTAGAGTCTTCTTTTAGTACAGATGGTCAAGTGCTGACTGATACGAGGAACCGTCTGCCGTCAGATGTGATCGAGATGACCATATGCGAAAAAGATTAGCTGGATGCAGAAAAGAGAAGTCAAAATAAAACAATTTACGATCTCATCGAAGATTCTCTAGAAGACTCCTCAGAAGTTGAATGAAGACATGTAATATTTTATTTATGAATGATAAAATGTATGAAAGCTTGTATTTTTTATTTATTAATGATAAATTTTAAAGAATTTTAATTTATACTTTAACTGTATTTGAATCCGTTATCCAATTTATTTGATTATTAATAAAAATTTTACATTTTCATTTCATCAATTGTATTTTTTTTGGCAATTTTTTCACTTAGTATTTTTTATTACTTTTTAGATTTTTTTAAATTTTAGAAATTTTTAGAAAATTTAGAAAAAATTTTAAAATTTGTTAGAATTTTTTTAGTTTTTAGTTTTTTATTTTTTAATAAGGCCTGGTTCCGGGTCTCCCGGATCACGGGCCGGACCTGGGTTCCAGAAATGAAACCCGAGCCCGGGCAAGGCCGGGCCGTCCCAATTTGGCCAGGCGTGGCGGCCCCGGCCCAGCCAGGCCATTGGCCCGCCGTGCCAGTGCCAGGCCAGTTATGGCACGACCCACTTGACACCCCTATGTAGGTTTACGCTGTACATGATCAAACCATCATAAGCGATTTTCTCTCATCTTCTTTTCTATAGGGACTATGCCTATCTTAGTAATTCAAATGTCCTCGTAAAGAATAAATTTAGATCCTCTGCTAGATCAGAATTTTATTACTAATTCTGAATATAATTGAATCTCAAGTGTATTTTACTAATTTATAATAGATCGGATCTATTAGATCCATGAGTAGATCTTATAGGATCCAACCCGAATCCGACCCACTGCAGTGAGAAAGGGCTGTAAATCTTGAAGCTTAGACTTACTTGAAATTAGGTCAACTGGGGTTCCTCAAATTCAATTTGAGTATTGTTTAATCCATGGTATTTTTTGGGTAGTCATAAATCATAATCCAGGGGTTTTGCTCATAGGATCTTGTATTCTTTTATCTGTCAATTTGAGTCAGGGACATACCCAGCAGCAAAACATTTTCATGTGCTCTTAATGTGCAATGCAGCAATGATTCATTGCAGCTCCCATGTGCAATGATTCATTGCAGCAAAACATTTTCATGTGCTCTTCATGTGCTGTTAAATTTTTATCCTTCAAGTCACTCATCAGTGATTGTTAGCTTAAGGAACTTCACACACACAGCATAAAATTATCACCAAATTATCAAACTCACCCAGATCAGCAAGCAATATGCTCTCAGCTTATCAACATCAGTGTCGTATTTAGCCAACACAGGAATATGTTTGCTGATACTGAATCACAAAATTTTAGGTGAAATTATTTATACAAATCAATCCATTCAATTTTATCAGATGAACTTGGTTCACCACTGAGGAATATGTCTCAAGCATAACACGATGAAATAAAGTTACGGAGGTCGTAAGTTCAAAACTCGAGACAACATAACTACAATATTGCTTGCTAATTGAAGGGTATATCTACCAAATAAACCAAAACACGAGGTCATATAGATATATCTGTAAAAACAATTGTAAGAAAATGCATGCTAAGAAACTAGGGGGAAAAATGATCACAGGAGAAGTCATCAAAGATGCAAACATATCATCTAATAACACCTATACTTGGATTCTGATTTTCTTTATGTGATCCCCAAATCTTTTATGCTCTTCTATCTTTGTCCAGATAATTTGCTAGTCTCACAGAATTTGGAGGTTGGCAGCAGTCTGGTTACATCAGCATATGATGTGCAACAATAAGCTTCTCCGTGCTCTTTACTTATTTCCTGCATGACTGATATCATGATAATTATAGATGTCTTACTGCAATATTTAGCATATTAACATTCTTCAGTAACCCTAACCCTAACCAAATTTTACCTTGTGATGTTCTGGGTTCACTTCTCCTTGATCCAGTTTATCCCACCACAATACAATGCTGACTCTGGTCAAGTGTCACATTCGAAACAAGCAAAATAAATAGTGTAAAGCCAATGTCATACACTTTCAATGGTTATCATCAAGTGTTCATTGTTCAATCATTGTTTCAATAGTCTGCTACACAAAATTGACCATTTGAAAATCCAAAAATCACAGGGGATACAAGCTCAATAAACAATCGAGCACGGGGAGACTGTTCGTTCGACTAAGGGTTAGGAAGTAACAACTCTTCTAGTATGTTTACTTTACCTCCAATCTGAAATCGGCTCCAAAGCAGAAGATTCCCACGCGATAATTAAAAAGAGAAGTAATTTTTTTCATCCCCTTCTTTGCTTTGCGCGTTTCCATGTCTGGCGGCCCTTGTTTTTCCATTTCTCAACACCGCCAGGACGATTTTTATCTCCAATCTCATGAACCTTGCGTTTCCTGTGAGTAATGAGAAAATAATAACAGTAATTAAATGATCTTACAATATTTTAGCAAAACAATTTATCAAGCAACATTTCAAACTTAAATATGTAATTCGAACAAGGTGGCCATGTGGATAGCTTGGCACATAAAGCTTATTTGATCTTGTTTTTATCCAAACTACTTTACTTTCCCAAGCTTAAGCTGTTTTGGATAGAGAGTTCCAATCTAAAAGTATATGCCCTGTGCTTGATTCAAGTTTAAGCCCAGTTCAAGCTGCCCCAAAAATTTTGACCTACTCATTAGGGTCTGTGATTGCAAGAAAGATGCATGATTAGTTTTATCTGACAAATAACTGTTACTCAAAAAATAACAACGATTTAGAGATGCCTGAAAGACGATCACTAGACTAAGAAATTTAATAGATCTAATTCCAGTAGTCATCCTTCAGGATCCAAGAAGACCTATATAACAGTTCTACTTGGCCCAAAGTTTTCAGATCTAAATACACAAATGGTACACTTTCTTTTTTTCTGCTCATGTCATGATTCTAAATTCTGGAAAACTCAGCTATCAGAAGCTGCAGATTTTGAAACGCAACTCTAAATGGCTACACTAGAAGAAGGGATTCAGGTGGGCTTTTTTTTGGGAGAGGTGCAACACGCTGACTACCATCTAATTGATTTAGCCTTTTAAACTCTTAAAGATTTGGCCTGAGCTTAGAGGTTTACTGTCTGAATCAGGGTCTGGAACTTTCAGAATGTTGCTGAAAATTTGGTAACTTGAACAGGAGGGTAGACTTTCTTAAAATGATGGCATTGATTTGGAGAAACACTCCTAATGGCCCGGTGACTTCATTCAATTTGACATCAGCTTGTGGGATATCTAATGCTACCAGGGACATGGAGAATGCCCCACTTTAACCGAGGTAACTATAAAATATAAAAAAAAAAAAGAAGGGGGAGGGGGGGTGTGGGGCGGGCACAATAGAGAACTAGAGGTGCTAGAATGGACTCAAAATTGTGTTACCACACAAGTCAGATGGAAGAGAAGAAGTATCCTCAGGCTCATTGTATAGATCTATACAACCCTTGCGGAAACAGTGGCTTGACTGAGTGCACACCCGAGGTAGGGTGGGGAGCGCATGTTATGTAAAACATGTATAGTGGGTTTTACCAATATTTTTATGATAATAAACAAAAAGATTTCTTTTAAAATTTCAGCAAGCGCATGTCCTATGGGCTCCCTTAAGTTCCAATCTCGGTTCTTGCCACTTTCACTGATGATGTGGAATGTCCATGTAGAAAAACTTATGTAACACCCCGTTCCTGGAATACGTACGTGGATACGTATTCTGATTATTCTAACATATTTCTTTGATTTATCTTGTATTTGTTTTTGTTTTATGATTATCGGTGTAATTGTTTTGTATTAGATTTGGATTCGCGGACTCGGAGTCAACCCTAGTCTGACCGGAGACCCGAACCTAGTGCATTGCTCGAATTGTCATTTCTGATAATCCGATTTGACCGATTTCAGTTTTAAATATCGTTTTCCAATATTTTAGATTTTTCATGATTTTCTGGAATTTTCTGAAATTTTTCTGCAAAATCTCCAAAATCGGTGTCGGTCGGCATCGTTGACTGATTCCCGGATTTTTAATTTCCAAATGGGATCGAATTTTCAAAAACGGCTTTCGCAGTACATCTTAGAATATTATTTTCTATCTAAAAACATTTTTGAGATTTTTCTAAATTTATCAAAATTTGACCGATCCTGGTGTCGGCCGATATCGCCGGATGATTCCAGGATTTTTATTTTAAAAACTACATTATATTTTTCGAATCCGATTTCACCGAGTATCTTAGAATAATATTTGCTATTTTTGAGAATTTTTCGGAATGATTCTGAAACGGTCAAATTTTCGCCTTATTAAAATAATAATATAATTTGTCGTTATTTCTTTTTCTTGTTTTTCCCTCTCAACTCCTCTACTTATTACTCCCAGAATATTTTATCAATTTTATTATTTAATAAAATATTTATTTATAATTTTTTACTATTTCTTTTCATTTCTTTTTAATTTTTCCATTTTCTTTTCATTTTCCCTCTTTTTCTTCTTTTCTTTTCTTCTCCTCCACTCCATCTCTTCTCCCACGCCAACGCAACCACAGCAGCGGCAGCAGGGAGCAGGGAATGATGGTGAGAAAGCCATCCCCCCTTTCATCATTTTTTTCTTCCAATTTTCTTCTCCTTTAAACTCCTCCCTTCCTTTTCTTTTCATTCCAATTCATCCCCTCCAACACTTAAACTCAAACCCACTTCATCTTCAACCCAACTCACGCACGCCGCCTCCACCATCACCACCGCCACTTCCGGCGCCGCCCTAGCCGCCGCCGCCGCATCCCCCATCACCCCACCACCCTCCTCCACTTCCACCAACCCCAAATTTCACCTCCTCCTCTTCAATTTCACCCAAAACCCATCACCTTACAAACTTCATCTCCTCCAAAATTCCACATCACCACCACTAATTCCACCACCCTAACTACTCCATCACCACCTCCTCCTCCTTCTCCAACTCCCCAACACCACCAAACATCACCACCACCACTACAACCACCACCACCACCATCTACCACCAACAACAACAACAACAACAACAACAAAAATACCCAACCTCCTTCTCTCCCCCCAAGCTGCGCGCGCTGCCCTCCTTCCCGCCGGCGGCAACGCCGCCGCCGGCGCCAACAGTGGCGGGCCGGCCACCCCCACCCACCTCCTTCCTTTTTCTTTTCCTTCCTTTCTTTATTCCTTCTTTTCTTTCTTTCTTTACTTCAATTCAAATCCCTAAATAAATATCAAATCCCCTCATTCCAAAAATACCCCCACTTCCTTTCTAAAACTACTTCCCCCATATTTACATCAATACCCTCCTCCTTTTAATCCCAAATCTATTTCTAAAAACACCTCATTTCCTCTCTCTTTTTTTCTAAACTTTCTCTCTCCTCTCTCATTCCCTCTCTAATATTTATATAAATATTTATATATATATATATATATATATATATATTAATATATATTTGTGGCCTAGAGGGTTACTCGAACGGTTCGCCGATTTCTGGACTTTAACCGGTATTTTACCCCGGTTTCAGGCGAGTACAGTTATTTTTAGCATGCATTTATTTTGCCACTATGCGAGTACAGTCCTTTTGATATTCCATGTTCCATGTCTAACGTCTGTTATCCTGCTTTTATACATGATATGGGAGTTGATATGTATAACACCGACACTGATATGTTACATCGGTATTTGCTATGCTATATTTGATACCACACCGGTATTTACCATGATATAATTGACACCGATATTGCCATGCTGTATTTGACACCGATATCTTTCATGCTATATTTGATACTTGCCATGCTATATGTGATATGTGACACCTGATACTGATACTTGCCATGCTATATATGACATGTGATACCCGACCCCGGTACTTGTCTTGTTACACTTATCACTTGATATTAGACACTGATTCTTGATATGTCATACTTGACACCTGTTCTTGACACATGGTATATGATATGCTTTCATGTGGTACAAATACCTGGACCTGACATTATGACTCCTGACCGGACACTACCATACCTGATACCTGTGGAATATTCATGGCTACCACTTTTACGGGGACTTGATTATTATTTTATTACCATATATTTGATACTCCTGGACTCCTGTACTCCTGTATACTAACCCCCTGAAATAGGGGAGGCTCCTGACATTACTCCTGATATTATACTCCTGTTGATCCCCGTAATAGGATAACCATGAATATGGGTTTACTATGAATACTCTGTGGACATTATCACTGGATAAATTATAATAATTGGACAACTTACACCTGGTTTGGGGGAAACTGATGGGCCCTGATTAATCATGTTTATGGTGGTCTTATCGAGCCGCGCGTGGCCACATACTTGAGGGATCACCTGGCGGCCACCAAGGATTCCGTGGGGTGTGCTGGCACCCCTACTCCTGTTTATTCTTGCCGGGTATGCACACGCCCTAGGCCTATTTCTATGGGATCTGCGATACTCTATTCCTGTTCGGGCGTACAATAAGTCCCGGTACCTAGCGGTACGTTCCGGCTCAGCACCGGATACTCCTTGACCGTTGTCCCGGGCATGCACGGGGCCCATCCAAAACATGATTCATCGATCTTCATCAGTTTCCAATAACTTACTCCTTGGTCTGTATGTTGAGGTATGTGGGATAGGACACATACCGATGTATACAAATCAGATGAGCCTTAATAATTAATAATGACCTGCTCCTGATATATGACCAGCTATACTCTTGACCTATACTGCCCACCACTTATACTTGTGCTTCCATATTGTTTCATTATTATATTGTTGTGAAGGAAAAGTCAGGTTATATAAACTCAGACTACAGTGACGTGAGGTATATGGCATATATGAGGGTTTCCTTGTTTGGATTATTCCTTCGACGTACTAATCTCACTGATCGGTAATGTGAGCTTATATAACTGACTTTCTGTAGTTACTTTACTTACTGCCTTATTTCATGTCCATACTTATTTATCGCGTGTTTAGTGTATTTATCACATGTTGCCATAATTGTCGCATGATTATGTATACCTATGCTCTCTATACCGTTTTCCATGCATGTTTTCCGGCTCAGAATTATTGATATACATATATTTACTTGATCTCGAATTTACTGTCATTTTCCTTTATGTTACTTGTCATTTCCTGTACCTGCGTGCCTGGACCACATCACTTGATCATGTACACGTGTGCCTGTTATGCACGCCATCTGGCTTTATTCTTTGTACTCGCTGGGGTTACTAACAACCCTGGATTCTCATGTCCAGATCTTGGAGTCTGGACCTTAGCCTTGCTGTACCTGATCAGAGCGCGCAACAGGAGCGTGGATTAGCAGTAGCCTGTCCAGACCCTCCTTCCAGCCTCTTCATGATCGGCTCGCGAGATTTTCATCTTGTCTCTCGTGAGTACTTTCCAGTATTTCATATTGTGCATCCTGCTTTTGTGCCTCTTAGTGATCATATATTCTTCAGATACTATATCATGCCTTGTGATAACTATGTACTGGTGTTATTATTGCTGGATTGTATATCACCACTGTGCTTCCGTACTCTGACCCCTGCCTGTATTGATGCTTAGCGTATATACGTTAGGGTATTTCCGACCTTCGTATATACGTCGCAGTAACGTCTCCGTACCCTCCGGGTCGGGGCGTTACAGGGTGGTATCAGAGCCTAGGCTCTCACATCCTCGGTACAACCAGTCGGTAAATTTATGGTAAAAGAAATTTGCAACTGGAATGCATGAGTCGTGGTTATACAATCCAACTGCAAGTACAAAGTTATCTACTCCCTCTTGATCGTCCTTTCCTTAATTCTTGAAATCTCTTCCATCCTTTTTCCATTTTCAATTCCTATCGTCCTTATACCAACTCAAGATATGGATAAACTGGTAGGGTAGCAGCAAGACAGATGTGGTTCGCTATCATTATGTTCTGGTATTCTTTGACTCTGGTGCATCACCTGGTATTATATTGGATGGTCTTTCAGCCTCGCATTCTATTCTTGTACTTATGGATATATCACGGGAAATCAGCACAGCAAGTGGGGTAGTCATCACTTATATTATCAGACAGACCGTACCATTACCTGAGGAGTGTCAGTATGGAACAGTATTTTAGATTTAGAGCTTCTGTCGGACAGAGTTAGTGAGACAGCATTCGGGACTCGTTTCGATTATTGTGATTCTTGATCGCGTTCTCAGAGCCACCAGCTTCTGGCATTTTTTATTGATTTGGTGGATTACGAACCCTGCTAGCCTCGCCAAGCGAGGGTTGTGTTCTAGTCACCCGTGGACCTAACCGGGTGTGGGCTTCGCTGCACCCTGGTGCTTAGCATTTAGCGTTGTGTTACGCGCTGGCTTCGCTCCGGGAGCTCCGCCAAGTGCGAGCCTCGCAGAGCGTTAGCTCCGCTGCACCCTAATGCTTAACGCCTGAGATGTGTCACGCGATGGCCTTACCTAGGCTTGGTTCCGTCCGTGGCTAGTCCCTTCAGTGCTTAGCACTCTAGCCGTTCCTCGGACTTCTTCTGCCTTGTATGTTTTCATGGATCTGTTGGACAGGATTTTCTCGCTGTATCTGAGCTATTGCCGTGATCCGTATTAATGATCCATTCGGCCAACCTTGCAGAGATTGAGTATTTTTTAATGTTTCATGTGCAGTCGGGTTGTCATTCAGAAGTCAGTATTCAGAATTCTTTATGGTTATTCTATATTCTCGGTTATGCCTTTCAGAGATTGCAATGCCAGTATTCAGGAGTTCTTAATTATTGGTCTTCTTGATTCATGCTCAGTATCATCCGGGTTTTCTTTATCTTCGGTATTCTGGAGAAATAGTGTGTATGCAGTATCGGTAATTCTACTATGGATTCTTTGTCAAGGACAGCTTCATGCCATGCGGGACTTTATATTATATTATGGATTTCTATGGATTTCAGAGATTTTATATTATGGATTTCAGCACTATGGATTTCTAGGGATTCTATCAGCTTTGCTTCGCAGTCCGAAAGAGCAGACATCAGGTCAGTATTATTATGGCACCGTCAGAGGATATATATGGCAGTAGGGCAGAGATGTCTCAGTCCTGGGTGTATCATTCAGCTAATTAGTGGGTATTCCTCTCAGTTACTCATATCTTGATTGGTATAAATCCTCATTCCTATTCCTTTCTGTGTTCATCCTCCCCTTATCGAAATTTCGAGGACGAAATTTTTGTAAGGTGGATGGAATGTAACACCCCGTTCCTGGAATACGTACGTAGATACGTATTCTGATTATTCTAACATATTTCTTTGATTTATCTTGTATTTGTTTTTTTTTATGATTATCGGTGTAATTGTTTTGTATTAGATTTGGATTCGCGGACTCGGAGTCAGCCCTAGTCTGAACCGGAGGCCCGAACCTAGTGCATTGCTCGAATTGTCATTTCTGATAATCCGATTTGACCGATTTCAGTTTTAAATATCGTTTTCCAATATTTTAGATTTTTCATGATTTTCTGGAATTTTCTGAAATTTTTCTACAAAATCTCCAAAATCGGTGTCGGTCGGCATCGTTGACTGATTCCCGGATTTTTAATTTCCAAATGGGATCGAATTTTCAAAAACGGCTTTCGCAGTACATCTTAGAATATTATTTTCTATCTAAAAACATTTTTGAGATTTTTCTAAATTTATCAAAATTTGACCGATCCTGGTGTCGGCCGGTATCGCCGGATGATTCCAGGATTTTTATTTTAAAAACTACATTATATTTTTCGAATCTGATTTCACCGAGTATCTTAGAATAATATTTGCTATTTTTGAGAATTTTTCGGAATGATTCTGAAACGGTCAAATTTTCGCCTTATTAAAATAATAATATAATTTGTCGTTATTTCTTTTTCTTGTTTTCCCCTCTCAACTCCTCTACTTATTACTCCCAGAATATTTTATCAATTTTATTATTTAATAAAATATTTATTTATAATTTTTTTACTATTTCTTTTCATTTCTTTTTAATTTTTCCATTTTCTTTTCATTTTCCCTCTTTTTCTTCTTTTCTTTTCTTCTCCTCCACTCCATCTCTTCTCCCACGCCAACGCAACCACAGCAGCGGCAGCAGGGAGCAGGGAATGATGGTGAGAAAGCCATCCCCCCTTTCATCATTTTTTTCTTCCAATTTTCTTCTCCTTTAAACTCCTCCTCCCTTCCTTTTCTTTTCATTCCAATTCATCCCCTCCAACACTTAAACTCAAACCCACTTCATCTTCAACCCAACTCACGCACGCCGCCTCCACCATCACCACCGCCACCTCCGGCGCCGCCCTAGCCGCCGCCGCATCCCCCATCACCCCACCACCCTCCTCCACTTCCACCAACCCCAAATTTCACCTCCTCCTCTTCAATTTCACCCAAAACCCATCACCTTACAAACTTCATCTCCTCCAAAATTCCACATCACCACCACTAATTCCACCACCCTAACTACTCCATCACCACCTCCTCCTCCTTCTCCAACTCCCCAACACCACCAAACATCACCACCACCACTACAACCACCACCACCACCATCTACCACCAACAACAACAACAACAACAAAAATACCCAACCTCCTTCTCTCCCCCCAAGCTGCGCGCGCTGCCCTCCTTCTCGCCAGCGGCAGCGCCGCCGCCGGCAGGCCGCCGGCGCCAACAGTGGCGGGCCGGCCACCCCCACCCACCTCCTTCCTTTTTCTTTTCCTTCCTTTCTTTATTCCTTCTTTTCTTTCTTTCTTTACTTCAATTCAAATCCCTAAATAAATATCAAATCCCCTCATTCCAAAAATACCCCCACTTCCTTTCTAAAACTACTTCCCCCATATTTACATCAATACCCTCCTCCTTTTAATCCCAAATCTATTTCTAAAAACACCTCATTTCCTCTCTTTTTTTCTAAACTTTCTCTCTCCTCTCTCATTCCCTCTCTAATATTTATATAAATATTTATATATATATATATATATATATATTTTAATATATATTTGTGGCCTAGAGGGTTACTCGAACGGTTCGCCGATTTCTGGACTTTAACCGGTATTTTACCCCGGTTTCAGGCGAGTACAGTTATTTTTAGCATGCATTTATTTTGCCACTATGCGAGTACAGTCCTTTTGATATTCCATGTTCCATGTCTAACGTCTGTTATCCTGCTTTTATACATGATATGGGAGTTGATATGTATAACACCGACACTGATATGTTACACCGGTATTTGCTATGCTATATTTGATACCACACCGGTATTTACCATGATATAATTGACACCGATATTGCCATGCTGTATTTGACACCGATATCTTTCATGCTATATTTGATACTTGCCATGCTATATGTGATATGTGACACCAGATACTGATACTTGCCATGCTATATATGACATGTGATACCCGACCCCGGTACTTGTCTTGTTACACTTATCACTTGATATTAGACACTGATTCTTGATATGTCATACTTGACACCTGCTCTTGACACATGGTATATGATATGCTTTCATGTGGTACAAATACCTGGACCTGACATTATGACTCCTGACCGGACACTACCATACCTGATACCTGTGGAATATTCATGGCTACCACTTTTACGGGGACTTGATTATTATTTTATTGCCATATATTTGATACTCCTGGACTCCTGTACTCCTGTATACTTAACCCCCTGAAATAGGGGAGGCTCCTGACATTACTCCTGATATTATACTCCTGTTGATCCCCGTAATAGGATAACCATGAATATGGGTTTTACTATGAATACTCTGTGGACATTATCACTGGATAAATTATAATAATTGGACAACTTACACCTAGTTTGGGGGAAACTGATGGGCCCTGATTAATCATGTTTATGGTGGTCTTATCGAGCCGCGCGTGGCCACATACTTGAGGGATCACCTGGCGGCCACCAGGGATTCCGTGGGGTGTGCTGGCACCCCTACTCCTGTTTATTCTTGCCGGGTATGCACACGCCCTAGGCCTATTTCTATGGGATCTGCGATACTCTATTCCTGTTCGGGCGTACAATAAGTCCCGGTACCTAGCGGTACGTTCCGGCTCAGCACCGGATACTCCTTGACCGTTGTCCCGGGCATGCACGGGGCCCATCCGAAACATGATTCATCGATCTTCATCAGTTTCCAATAACTTACTCCTTGGTCTGTATGTTGAGGTATGTGGGATAGGACACATACCGATGTATACAAATCAGATGAGCCTTAATAATTAATAATGACCTGCTCCTGATATATGACCAGCTATACTCTTGACCTATACTGCCCACCACTTATACTTGTGCTTCCATATTGTTTCATTATTATATTGTTGTGAAGGAAAAGTCAGGTTATATAAACTCAGACTACAGTGACGTGAGGTATAGGGTATATATGAGGGTTTCCTTGTTTGGATTATTCCTTCGACGTACTAATCTCACTGATCGGTAATGTGAGCTTATATAACTGACTTTCTGTAGTTACTTTACTTACTGCCTTATTTCATGTCCATATTTATTTATCGCGTGTTTAGTGTATTTATCACATGTTGCCATAATTGTCGCATGATTATGTATACCTATGCTCTCTATACCGTTTTCCATGCATGTTTTCCGGCTCAGAATTATTGATATACATATATTTACTTGATCTCGGATTTACTGTCATTTTCCTTTATGTTACTTGTCATTTCCTGTACCTGCGTGCCTGGACCACATCACTTGATCATGTACACGTGTGCCTGTTATGCACGCCATCTGGCTTTATTCTTTGTACTCGCTGGGGTTACTAACAACCCTGGATTCTCATGTCCAGATCTTGGAGTCTGGACCTTAGCCTTGCTGTACCTGATCAGAGCGCGCAACAGGAGCGTGGATTAACAGTAACCTGTCCAGACCCTCCTTCCAGCCTCTTCATGATCGGCTCGCGAGATTTTCATCTTGCCTCTCGTGAGTATTTTCCAGTATTTCATATTGTGCATCCTGCTTTTGTGCCTCTTAGTGATCATATATTCTTCAGATACTATATCATGCCTTGTGATAACTATGTACTGGTGTTATTATTGCTGGATTGTATATCACCACTGTGCTTCCGTACTCTGACCCCTGCCTGTATTGATGCTTAGCGTATATACGTTAGGGTATTTCCGACCTTCGTATATACGTCGCAGTAACGTCTCCGTACCCTCCGGGTCGGGGCGTTACAACTTATTTGTACAAAACAGACAAATTGATGGTAGGAATTAAGTAAAATGTGGTAAGAAAGGGAGATATAAAGAGCATCAACCATTCATGTCCTAGAATTGTAAATGTAAGCATTCATTATTCAAGACATTCACCAGAAGATTCTAATCTGTACATACAATCCATCCAATATGTGTCTGGCCATGTCAGACACGACACAACTCCAGATTTGATGTGTCCATGCCAGCAAGCCTATAGGCTCTTCTAGATGGCTTCCTTACTGTCAGCAGAAGGGTATTGAGAACCTACTAGTCAAAACTGGTGACTTCTTGATTGTTTTAAGCATTGCAGAAGTTATAGAGCCACTGCATAGATCATTGTTCGCATATATTAGATAAAACTACATTATAGCTGATTTTCTAGTCAATAAGGATATTGACTCATGGAGATGAGCATTGTTTCTCTCAAATATGCCCGCAGCATTTCTTTTTGAGTAGATTGTCCGATATAGTGGTGTAGCACTCCAAAAAGGGGTCCCCCCCCCCCCCAAAATAATAATAATAATAATAATAATAATAATAATAATAATAATAAATCCACACTTGATTCTTCATGTTATAAATGAAGTCTCAAGGGCCAGCTAGGGTCCTACAAGTTTTAGCGAGAAAAGTAGGACTCCAGGAGAAGTTCAATGAGATATTGAAAAGCAGGTTTGTTTTGGACACAACAGCGGTAACGTGGGATTCTCAAAGTGAAGATGTCAACAGTTTACTGCCATGAATGTTGACGAACTGTGCAAGGAAACCAGGAAAAGCGCACCAAGAATTGATGATATGGCTGTATAAGCAAATAACTGAGGTGCCCTGGGAAAAAGAGGGGCTTGCCCCCCGAGGGGATAAGATTAGAGAGAAGAAACTTAAGATAATATTGATCAGAATTATCTAAGGATTTGAGTAGCTTCCGCAGCATGGATATGTTGGTCATAGAATAACAGACAAAGGATAAATAAGGCCAAACCGCAAGTATTAAAGAAAGGCTTGATGAACATATGCGCCACAATAATCCTGATTTTAGATGAATAAAAACATGATGTTACCAGGACTTCAGATGAATAAAAGCACCACAGTACCATGACTTGAGCAGACAGCTGTAGATTCAACTACCTGTATGTTTTAAAGGATTGATCTGTGAGCAACTCATCAGCCAATGTAGTCTTCCTCTCTTTCTTCGTCAACCTGCCTGAGAAGAACTCAGATGCAGGTTCAATCACAGTACCCATCTGAATAAACATTAAGCAAAATGATTGGCAGTAAGAATATAGGGAAGCTGCATTAATGATATATCAGCAAAATAATTTTAATGAAGAGTGCAACTTGCCTGGAAATACTTGGGAAGTGCCTTAGATTTCTCTCCCTTCTTGAAGTGCCTTTTCGGATCAATGACATTCCTCATCTGCACAAAGTCCAAGTGTCAAGGGCACAATAAAAGGTAAAAATCGAAGGAAAGCAAATAGAACCATGCAACACTTTTTCCACAGTGCCCTACCTAGTAGTTTAAAGTTTAAACAGTAACGTACAAAATCATCTACAAGTAAAGAAAAGAGGGAATCAAATATAGCATTAACTAACATCATGACTCAACATGTAACCTGACAACTAAGAGAGAGAGAAAAAAAACATTATGCTAACCATGTAAAAATTCAGTATTCGGTCTTAAATATAAACCAAGGCTGTGCTCGGTTGCATAGAGAAACATTCTGTATGGATTTCTAATTCATGACATTGGGAATTATGGATCTGCAATTTCACTTCATGCACTTTAGCTTCTTCTAGTTGGAAGTCCAAAATCCAAAAATTCCAATTTGTGTTTCATCGTAAATACTTGAAAATCCTGATTTGTAATTTATCCCATTATCTTGTTCATCAAGGTTCAAAATTACATTAAGTATAGGTATTAGACAGCCTTTTTAGGGGGGGCAGCTATTTTAGGTATCGTTGTTGCAGTTTTACGGAGTTTCAGTGGTTTTGGATCGCAGTATCAGATTTTCTGCATCGGAAATTAAAAAGTATTTTAAATTAATTAAAATTTTCTAAAAATATAAAGAAAATTAGCAACATTCTGATATTCTTTTAGCAAATAGTGAAATCAAGATGAGGTTTTACTGTAATATGAATAATATAATAGCTTATGCAACAAATATTGCATTAATAATCTATCTGACACAGATGAATACGTTAAATTTGTTGATTACATGGAACCTATTATACAATAGAGACTAATTCTTCTATAGTCACCTAACATATTATTACATTACCATTTCATAGCTTGAATGAAGATTTAACTTGTAAGTCGTTATGCTTAGAACAAATCATTCAATCGTGAGAAGAAATGAGTGTGTAGAGTACAGATTCATGATCCAGAAATACCTTGAGTGTATGCTTTCTCTATTTAGGATCAATCATTTGTTAAGGTGGTTGGTTCGAAAAATATGTGATTCACAAAATCAACACGGGAAAGTTAAAGTCGATAAGTGTTTCTGGGATTTTATGTGATTGTGAATACACTTGAAATTAAACGGAAAAATCTATATGATAACTGTACGACCTACAATGCTTCGTTCAAAATGTTGGATAGTAAACATGTCCAAAAAATAAGTGCAGCAAAAACGAGAATGCCAAAATGGGTGAGCACTAAACATTAAGAGATAAGACGAGATTACTTCTATTGAAGATAAAATGAGGAAGAATCGATTGAGATAGCCTTAGCATATACAATGAAAGCCAATAAGAGTAGCGATTAGGAAAAGTAATACGATCATACTTAATGGGGCAATGAGCACTAGAGGACGGCCTAAATGAACTTGAATGGTAACATTTAAGAATATGATAATGCTTCATTTAACTAAGAGATAATCCTTAAAAGAGCTCAATGAAAGGATCTATGTAGTCCAGGGTTCAAAAACTCGGCCGAGTCGGAAGGAACGACGCTTTCCGTTCCAATAACGATCCACGAATCACCCTTTCTGAAAGGGGTTGACCGACTCGGCCTAATTCGGTCTCGACTAGGCCGACTTGCAACAAGAATCGGCCTGACTCGACTGATTTGAGCGAGTCAACTCCGAGTCGGGGCCGAGTCGATGTCAGAGCGGGTGTAGACAGCCCGAGTCGGTGATGAAAAAGGGAAAACACTTTACCGATCGTCGTTCGCTCGCCGTCGTTCGCCCGCCTCCAGGTCGCCGCCCGCAGCTAGCTCTCTCCCCCCCTCTGATCTCTCTCCCCCCTGCCTCCAGGCCGTGTCGCCTCCAGGCCATCGTTCGCACTGCCTCCAGCTAGAGAGAGGGGATAAAGATATATGCGGGGAGAAGGGGGAGAGATCGAAGGGGGAGAGGTGGAGAGAGGTAAAAGGGGGAGAGGGGGAAGAGAGAGATCGGAGGAGGGGGGAAGAGATAGGAGGGGGGAGGAAAGGGGGAGAAAGAGATCTGATCTTATCTCTCTCCCTCAGTCTCTTATATTTTTTTATTTTTTAATTTTTAGAGTTTTCTCATATTTACCCTATTTCTTAAATTTATCCTTCAAATCATCATATTTCCTCAATTATCCCCCAAAATAAACTAATTTTGGACATGTGATAAATAAAAATTGATGTCTACATTTTTTTTACGATTTATCGTGATGTTTTCAGAATTTTTTGAGCTTTATTTGCAGTGTTTTACGCGTATCGCCCGATTTTGTTCCGCGACGCCGAGTCGTCTCTGGAACGGTGCCCGTCAAGTTGGCGGCCTAAACCGCGACTTGAACCATGGTGTAGTCGACACAAAAATTTTGGGGACAAAAGCTTTGTTGTTTTTATTGCTTATACTTCAAAGTAAGTTAAAAAAACATCTTTACAATTTCAGAAGTATTAATTTTTATGTTAGTTATATGACTTTTGTATGTAATCAATTAAGGTGCGAATTCAATCTGCTATTTGTAAGATAGATCTTTAAATTTCTATGATTCATTAATCAATTAAGTTTTTGTTTATTGTGGATTATATGTTTGTTCATTTATTTATGTATTGATTTTCATATAATAAATCTTTATGATATGACATAATACTACGTTTGTTTTTGCGAATTTGGGCATTATAGTGTTATGTTATAGTATTTTGTCAGGGAATTAATGTTTTAATTTATATCGATAGTTATATTTACTTTTATGCTGATTTAAATTAAATCAACCAATATCGGCCATTAGCCTCATCAAACCTATTCATATGGTATCAATTAGTATTGGCAGTATCAGATACGGAGATAAGGGAACAATATTAGTCGATACAGATTGTTGGGAGTCTCTATTGGATCGGGACACTCGCCATCCGACCTAAAGGGTCGATATGTATTAGTATTTTCTTACCTTGTTGCTCATAAATATGGGTGTTCTTACCTTCCAATTGCCATCCAGTTTACAATTCCAATATTGGAATTCACTCAGTTTGACAATTATCTTAATTAATCGCTCTACAATAAAAATAAATAATAAATTCTAATTTACCATGGAATTAAAATTCCCTAATTCGTTGTAACAAAACAGTTGGATTTAAGCCCAATCATCAAATTTCAATTCCTAGAAAGAAATATACGATTCTAAAGGTAGAAGAATTAAATATAATATGATCCAACAACGAATACACTTATGCATGCCCTCGGTTTTTGAAAATTATATCATCAATTTCTAAAACCCTGCTTAGGTACTACCTGAGCCAGAGACCATGCTTCAACAATTTACAATCTGAATCAAATGCTGGAAATGTGCTTGCATTTGTCCACTGATGCATATTAAGACCTCATTCATATAATTATGATGATCCAGTTGGTGGCAACATATCATAATCATGAGTCTGATTTCATATGGTAAAGCGTCCCTATGACTACAATTTTCGCAAACTAGAACAAAAAGTTTACCTCAATCATGCATATAAAGCACCAAGAAGATCAATAATTCCCTTCCCTCAATTCTCTTTATTTTACTTCCAAGAAAACATCATACAGGCAAGCCACACTATGCAACACGGAGATAGATATGTGACATGGTACAACACAATACCACCTCGACAATATGCCTAGTTTCAAAAAGTAGGGCAGGGGTATGTCAGTGGATGCTGAAAAAATTATGTGCATATACATTTGTGCAAATGTGTGTATACAGACAATTAATGACTCACTGATAAATACGAACCATGATAGGTGTATGAGCATACATCATGTGTCGGCACTAATAAAATAATATGTGTGTTTATGTTAATGTATGTTTTCTATAGAATGAAGTGTAAGGTTAAGACTAAAAGATAACATATCTCATAAATTATGAAATATTTTTTCAAGTTGTGAAAATCAATACTTAATTAACAATAATATTCTTATTAAGAATCTCTTACAACAATTTACACAAATTATATAAATGCAATGCATCTCCAAATTATAAAACTATAAACCCATCATTCAAATATTAGATTGATTTTTAACTTTCAAGACTTGGACACATTGATAACATGTCTTTAAAACATTGCAAATTTTAGGATACATCAAAAGAAGTATCTAGCACGTATCAGTGAGGTATTGGAATTTTCAAGTATTGGACAAGTGTTTGATACGAGTATGTCTCTTTCGTCGAAGTATTTGTGGTACATAGAGACCACACAAAAGGGAAAAGATGTACCATTAACTGCCATGAACTTTCAGTATGGGCAATAACAACTTGACATTAGATAGGTAGTGACATTGTCAAATATCCAACAACATGAGAAGAAGTCAGTCTCATCTATGAGGTTTGTACTTGTATCACCTTCAAATGACCAACCTTTTGCCCCCCCCCCCCCCCCCCCCCCCCCCCCCCAAAAAAAAAAAAAAAAAAAAACATGATTATATGACATACTTGCATTATAATCTCACACTAGTTTCACACATAACAAATAAAGTCGTAAAAGGGCCTGTCATCTTAAACCCTTTGATCTCCAGCTGATTGTTCCGACATTATTTCATACTTCCCCATTGTCCCAAAAGACAACAAACGAGATTAGCTAACTTGGCACCCTGAGGAATTAGCTAACTTGGCATCCTGAGGAAATATAACTTTTCTGTTTTCGGCTACTCAAACATAATCTAAGCTCTTATACATATCAAAGATATTGCTTTCAGAATACTTGAGCTTGACTAAAATAGAAAATACATGTTTCTGATTTTCCCCGATAAGAACCTCACAAAGCAAAAGCAAGACAAATCAAATCTCAACTTTGCCAACAATTTGTAGCCAAGAAACAAAAAGCTTTCAAATGGAAAGGAATTGTTAGAGCATCCTGCAGTAAGTTTTAACAAAAAACATACCTTGAGAATCTCTAAATCCTTCTTCAGCTCTGGGGTAATTGTAGGGGCAGGCATATCAAACCTGCACCACAAAAATCAATTAGAAAGATCAAATAACAGAAAATATGCAAATTTGATATCAGCAGTCCACTCACCAACTCTGCCCAGTTGTGTCCTTCACATTTTCTTCAACAACTTGTTCAACTTTCTTGGATCTCTTGGAGGCACGAATAACCCGTCGACGAGTTCATTCCCAGACCTCCAAGCAGAAAGCTGCGAGCTTTTCGCCTTCTCTGAGCTATTTGTTGTTGAGCTCTTTGTTGTTCCACTCGATATGGGAGGCAATTTTGGAGCCCATGAGAGCCCGATTGCGGATTGATTCGCCATTGCTGTGATCACAAGACGAATTTCGACGAATTTCTTGAATATAATAAATTAAATAACAGAGTAATTACCAGCAGGTTTCGGGAGATTAGGGCAAATTAATATGAACAAAGGATCTTCGGGAAAGAGTCGAGAGTTAGGGATAGAGAATAGGGACGAAAGAAAAAGTACCCTTTCCGGAACGATATACTCCGGCGTAGGAACAGGCAGATAACAATGGCGGTGTTGCGGCGAACAGCGGTGGGTATAGGGTTTTGGGCGGAGGGGAAAGGAAGGAAGAAGAGTCGTAGCGACGGGGTTTTCTTATGGCTTTGGGAAAAAAACGTTTAGATGCATAGTTCGGATATGATTCGGCTTAAACCCGTGTATTTTCTAATACAAATTAGTGTAACCCTTGTTAAAAGAAATAAGAGGGGGAGTGGGGAGGGGAAAAAAATCAACACTTGCTGTAGAACCTTAGAAATATAACAGTGGGAGAGAGAGAATTCTAGAGAGAGTAGAAAGAGAAATTATTATTGATTTCTGAGGTGTATATAAAATGAATCAGAAAGTATTTATTTATAAAAAAATATTGAGGTATTATGCAGTCACTAGTTGCATGTTTGTATCATCGTTTGCGTCAGCGCACAGTAACTTTTACTATACTTAGTTGGTGGGCAGACATCTCATTTATAACACCCCCTCGGTTGTCCATCATTCAAGATGTCTCATTAAAAGCCTTCTTTAGAAAAAAAAACCAGTGGAGTAAAATCATGGCGAATGAAAAAAGAGTACACCTTTTTTGTATACTTGTTCTATGCTGCCTTACTAAAAACCTTATCAAGAAAATCCAGTGAGACAAAATCATAGCAAAAGAAAAGGAGTACAGCCACGTAACCTCCCCCAAGTTAGCATGAGTAGTTCTTCCTTATAAATCTCGCAGATAAAGCATCCCAATATCACGAATAAACTTTCTGAGAGTTGTAATGAGAAGTGTCTTTGCGAAAAGACATGCAACATTATTACTTGATTGAATACATTGAATATTAATGTTCTTATCCTTTTCAAGCTCTTAACTGAATGAGAAGAACTTCGGGGGTATGTGCTTGGTTCGTCGCTCTTGATGAATCCTTCCTTCAATTGAGAGACGCATGCAACACTGTCTTCAAACAGTATTGTTGGATCTTTATCGACTGGTAATCCACAAGTTGCTTAGATGTATTGAGTTATAAACCTTAGTGATACGCATTCTCGACTTACTTCATGCAGTGTTATGACTTCAACATGATTAGAAGAAGTGACAATAAGTGTCTGCCTTTGTGAACGCCAAGAGATCGTCGTGCCTCCACATTTGAACACATATCCTATTTGAGATCTGCCTTTAGGTCGACCTGACAGTAATCTGCATCTGCATAACAATTCATTTCTTACTTTGATCCTTTGAGATAAAACAAATCAAAATTAGTTATTCCTCGAAGATAATGAAATACATGCTTAATTTCATTTCAATATTTCTGTGTGGGAGATGAGTTAAATCTTGCTAATAGATTAGTAGCAAGTGTTATATCTAATTGGGTACAATTAGCCAGATACATAAAAGCTCCAATTGCACTTAAGTATGGTACTTCAGGAGTAAGAAACTCTTCATTATATTTGCGATGGCGAAATGGATTCTTTTCCACATTTAATGATCTGACAACCATTGGAGTACTTAAAAAATTTGCTTTATCCATGCTAAAGTATTTCAAGACTTTTTCAGTATAATTTGATTAATGTAAAAGTATTCCACTTTGAAGATATTCAGTCTGTAAACCATTACAATATTTGGTCTCTCCATGGTCCTTCATTTCAAATTTATTTTTTAAGTACATCATTACTTCTAGGATTTCTTTATGAGTTTCAATGGTGTTTAAATCATCAACATAAACAGCAATAATAATAAATCCGGATGTTTTTTTTATAAAAAATACATGGGCATATAGGATTATTCAAATATCCTTCATTTAATAACTATTCGCTTAAGCGATTATACCACATGCGTCATGATTGCTTTGACCCATATAAGGATTATTCCCAAATCTTCCTTGAGGGAGTCTCATAAAATACAAAACAAGACCTAATGATGCAACACACTATCCGATTCATCTTATCTTAATCCTTTTTAGAAGTCTTCTCCAACTTTTCTTTCAAACATAGAGTGTCTTCGAGGTTTGATGCCAT
Source organism: Agave tequilana (assembly GCA_038442645.1). Classification (NCBI taxonomy): domain Eukaryota; kingdom Viridiplantae; phylum Streptophyta; class Magnoliopsida; order Asparagales; family Asparagaceae; genus Agave; species Agave tequilana. The sequence goes on along the minus strand of JAVJIF010028480.1, from coordinate 34,444 downwards.
CAATGCATCCATTATCTCGCACCCCCACATCCCAAAATTATTCATGCCATCAAACTTTTGTTGGGTATTCTGCTTAACAAGAATCAATCTGACAACTTATCAAGATCACTGAGATATCAACAATCTAATTGGCCAGGTCGGCAAATATCAGGTGGGAGGTTTTCCGTTCAAAGAACGTTCCTTAATTCAAGAACCACCTTTCAATTTCCTTCCTTGGTTTAAGCACCAATTAGACTGAATTCAAGTCAGTCACAATATACTGTAAAGTATATCCCCTGTATAAAGGATTTAATCCACTTATACAGTTTCACTTAGACTGAATCTAAGTCAATCTCGATATACTATAAAGTATATCCCCTGTCTAAAGGACTTAGTCCACTTATACAGTATTTGAAGTGAGGTACGCTTACAGCGAATCTCCTTAAGACAATTACGTCCCCCGCACCGGTGCTAACGGGATAATGGACGCTGGTCTCCCAAGATACAACACTTCTTCACGGTATTTGGATAGCACTACCAAATTACCGTACGGTCGAACCGTAGTCAATCAGTACCTACACAGGATTAGCAAAACAGCGGTATAACGACAAATTTCAAATGAATATTTGTCTTACTCTTTTGGAGGAACACCCACTGTTGAGGACGTAGGAAGGTTGAAGAATTTTGGCAGAATCTCCTTTAGGAAGTCGCTTCGGATTCCCATTTCACTTGGAAGTCGCGGATTCCCACTTCGTTGGAAGTCGCTCTGGAAGTCGTGGATTCCCACTTCGCTGGAGCCCAGTTCAGAACCGAAGTCAGAACTTTTAGAGAGAGAGAGAGAGAAATCTCAGATTTTGTGTGTATTAAAATGAGAACTTGGAATGCTTTATATAGCATTCCAAAAAGGGGCCTTCAGGTCTGAACCCAACCAAAGGCTGCACCCTTTGGTCTGCCAACTGGTTCGCACCCTTTGGTCTGCCAACTGGTTCGCACCCTTTGGCCTGCCAACTGGTTCGCACCCTTTGGCGGATCGGTTCAGATCCTGACAGCGGAGCGGGCAGTCCAACAGGTTCGCAACCTGTTGGTGGATCGGGTCCGGTCTGGTTCGGAAGTGGATCTGGTTCGGATCATACCTTGAGACCCAATTCAAAAAGAACCAGGCCAGGTAGGGAACCCGAACTCACCCAGACCCAAACCCAAACCTGGACCCGGACCCGGACCCGGGCCCGAGCATAGTTCCCTCCTTTTCGCGCGCGAAAACTCCAAGTACCCAAAGGGCACGCCCTTTGTTCTCAATTTTCTCTATATATACACCACAAACTTCCATCACATGGCCAATGTGGGACTAAATGCTTGTAGCTAACTTTAGTCCCTTTGGCTTTGAATTAGGCAATCTTTGGACTTGAATATCTCATTCATTCGAAGTCGGAATTGAACATGTGAATATACCACGTTCATCACAAATGGAAGGAGAACACACTCCAACCATCATCCGGTTGATTCGATTAACGGATCTCGCCATAATTCAACTCGAAGATTCACCTTTATTTCTTCAATTCCAACAATCCCCCACAATGAATGAGAGATTCAAGGAATGACACACAAAGAGACTGACTCTATTGTGTAAGGTACTTTAGAAAAGAAACTGCATAAGGATAGGTGAACTAGGTCTTGAACCTTCCATAGTGAAAGCTTTATCGGACTTACTGGCTAATCAGTGAACTAGGTCTTGAACTGTTAGCCGTTAGTGTAAGCCAAGTCAACAAGCTTCACACAGTGACTTTCCAAATCAACTTTGGTTCTCTGTTGTGTCCGTTTTGGCCCTGGACATTCTTGGTTTCAGAGAGTATCTTTAGGGAATAACAGCCTCCATAGAGATTCCCAAAGAGCCGACCCAACTCTATACTCACATAGGTGATGGACCTATGAAGAGTAGTCTACTCTACTCCACTTGTATAGTAACAAGATATAGGCATCATTAAAAGCGTTAAGCTTATCCTTAACCCACTTGTAGAAAAGCACTTATGTGCACCATAGGAATGGATTGGAGTCAAGCTCCCAAGTGCTTACTTGCTGAGTCAATCATAACTAGTTTTTCCTCTTGAACTTAGTCCGTGGGATCTCCAGTCGCTAAGTGAGGTTTCTATTAAGCTGACTCGGTAAGGTTAGGCTTTTAGACCCATTCCCCTCGATGAGCAGTTTATACGCTCTCCACTTAAACCTTTAGTAAGCGGATCCGCTAAATTATCCTTTGACGATACAAAGTCAATAGAGATAATTCCATTTGAGAGCAACTGCTTCACGGTATTATGTCTACGACGAATATGTCTAGACTTACCGTTGTATATCATATTTTGTGCCCTAGATATAGCTGCTTGATTGTCGCAGTGTATACATATAGCGGGCACTGGCTTTTGCCATAACGGTATATCTTCTAAGAATTGTCGAAGCCATTCTGCTTCTTCTCCAGCCTTATCTAAGGCTATGAATTCCGATTCCATAGTGGAATGGGCAATACATGTTTGCTTAGAAGATTTCCATGATACCGCTGCTCCTGCTAGAGTAAATACGTATCCGCTAGTTGATTTTGATTCCTCAGAATCTGCAATCCAATTAGCATCACTGTATCCTTCCAGTACAGGAGGATACTTTCCATATCTCAAGGCATATTCCTTGGTATGTAATACGTAACCCAATACTCGTAGTAGAGCGGTCCAATGTAGATCACTAGGATTACTAGTATATCTACTTAACTTGCTTACAGCGTAAGCAATATCGGGTCTAGTGCAATTCATTAAATACATTAGACTTCCGATAATCTGAGAATACTCCAACTGGCGTATTCCAGTTCCTGTATTCTTATGAAGGTGGATGTGTGGGAGAAAAGGATTTGTATTCTCTTTTATCCATGATCCTTGAATCTTTCTATCATCTTATCCACGTAGTGAGATTGAGATAGACTGATTCCATCTGGTGTTCTAGTAATTTTAATTCCTAAAATTACATCAGCAACCCCCAGATCCTTCATATCAAAACAGTTGGATAACATTCTTTTAGTGGACTTAATAATCTCAATATTAGTCCCAAGTATCAGCATGTCGTCTACATAAAGACAGACAATGATACATGCATCTCCAACTGTTTTCGTGTAAACACACTTATCGCATTCATTGATAGTGAATCCATCTTTGATCATGACACTATCAAATTTCTCATGCCATTGTTTTGGAGCCTGCTTTAAACCGTATAAGGATTTTACCAATTTACACACCTTGTGTTCTTGGCCCTTGACTTTAAATCCTTCTGGTTGCTCCATATATATTTCTTCACTTAATTCACCATTTAAGAATGCAGTCTTGACATCCATTTGATGGATATCTAAGTTGTGCAATACTGCAATCGCAATCAACATCCGAATGGACGTTATTCTTGTTACTGGTGAATAAGTATCGAAGTAGTCAAGTCCTTCTTTTTGTCGATAACCCTGGCTACTAATCTAGCCTTGTACTTATCGATAGATCCATCGGGTTTTAATTTTCGTTTAAAAATCCACTTACACCCAATTGGTTTACTTCCAGGAGGTAAGTTTACCAATTCCCAAGTATGATTACTTAGTATGGATTCTATTTCGCTATTTATAGCTTCTTTCCACATTTGTGCTTCTGGGTTTGACATAGCCTCTTTAAATGTTTGAGGCTCGCTCTCAATAGCGTATGCTATGAAATCTGGACCAAAAGATTTTGAGATTCTAGATCTCTGACTTCTTCTTGGTTCAATTTCCGCATTTACAATTGGTTCCTCGGGGCTTTCGTCCCTGAACGCCATCTCGTGTGTTCTTTTCCCAGAAGTCTTATCTGCTTCCCGTTTGTACGGAAAGATATCTTCAAAAAACACAGCATCTCGAGATTCGATAATCATGTTTACATGAATATCAGGTATTTCTGATTTATGAACCAGAAACCTATAGGCACTACTATTCAAGGCATAGCCTATGAATACGCAGTCTATAGTTTTTGCTCCCAACTTAGTCTTTTTAGGTAATGGTGCTAGCACCTTTGCAAGGCACCCCCACATTTTGAGGTAATGGTAGAAGGTGTCCTTCCATGCCATAACTCGAATGGTATAAGACCAAGTTTCTTGTGGGGTACTCTATTTAGAATATGATTTGCAGTTAATAGAGCTTCCCCCCACAAGTTCTGCGGAGCTCCAGAACTTACGAGCATGGAATTAACCATCTCCTTCAAAGTTCTGTTCTTCCGTTCAGCAATTCCATTCTGCTGAGGAGTGTATGGTGCTGTAGTTTGATGTATTATACCAAAACTAGCACATAACTCACTAAAATCATTTGATTCATATTCTCCGCCTCTATCGGATTTTAGAATCTTGATTTTCTTGTTGAGTTGATTCTCAACTTCGGCTTTATATGTTGTAAACATATTTATTGCCTCATCCTTACTGTTTAAAAGATACACATAACAGTATCTTGTACAGTCATCGATAAAAGTAATGAAATACTTTTTACCGCCTCTAGTTGGCATAAACTTCAAGTCACATAGATCGCTATGGATTAACCCTAAAGGTTCTGTATTTCGATCTATTGAGTGAAATGAATTTTTAGCCAACTTGGCCTCAACACAAACCTCACACTTGCGAATTTCTTCCAAGTTGAGTTTAGGAATAAATCCATATTAGACAAGTTCTTTAAAGACTTGTAATTTACATGCCCTAATCTAGCATGCCACAAATTAGGAGACTCAAGCAAATAAACAGAAGAATTTTCTTTATTTATAAGCTTCGGGTACAGATACACAGACTTTTTGTCTACCACTGCAACATTGTCTTTAAAAAGACCATCAACAAGATTCTTTTTTGTTTGAGACGGCTGCGACATTCATTCGCCTTATGCCCCTCTTTGTTGCAGATGTAGCAAGTTCCCTTGAAGCGCATGTTCTTGCCTTCTTGGACCTTGCCTTTGTAACCCTGGGAAGTCTTCTTCCGCTTTAAGCCTTTGGAAGTAGACGCTTTCCCCTTTGAGTCCTCGATCACATTGGCTTTTGCTTCGTAGGAGTTCTTACTGCTCCTTTTCTCGGACTTGCGGTTGTCCTCCTCAATACGAAGCCTCACAATGAGATCTTCCAACTTCAACTCCTTTCGCTTGTGCTTAAGGTAGTTCTTGAAATCTCTCCACGCAGGTGGGAGTTTCTCCACGATAGTAGCAACCTGAAAAGTTTCAGGTAGGATCATACCTTCAGCTTCTATCTCGTGCAAGATAAGTTGGAACTCTTGCACCTGACTGATTACAGTCTTGCTGTCCACCATTTCGTACTCCAGAAATCGTCCTACGACGAACTTCTTGGTACCAGCATCTTCAGTCTTGTACTTCTTGTCAAGACTGGCCCATAACTTCTTTGCCGTTGTTATAGGACTGTAGACATTGTAAAGAGAGTCATCCAGTCCATTTAAAACATAATTTCGGCAAAGGAAGTTACATTGAGTCCATGCATCAGTTGCAGGCTCTGGTGGATCTTCCTCCAGGAATCTGGCCAGATGAAGAGTGGTCAAGTAGAAGAGCATCTTCTGTTGCCACCTCTTGAATTCTGTGCCATCAAATTTTCCTGGCTTCTCCGGCTTCGGGTTAGGAAGTGGAGTAGGCATCAATGCTTGTAGCATGTTTGGTGCCTTGCTTGAACTATCTTGATTAGTCTCAGACATCTTCTGCAAGTTCAAGCAGAACAGAAGTAAGAAACTTCAATATTAATTGTCTTAAGATTGTTGGGTATTCTGCTTAATAAGAATCAATCTGACAACTTATCAAGATCACTGAGATATCAACAATCTAATTGGCCAGGTCGGCAAATATCAGGTGGGAGGTTTTCCGTTCAAAGAACGTTCCTTAATTCAAGAACCACCTTTCAATTTCCTTCCTTGGTTTAAGCACCAATTAGACTGAATCCAAGTCAGTCACAATATACTGTAAAGTATATCCCCTGTATAAAGGATTTAATCCACTTATACAGTTTCACTTAGACTGAATCTAAGTCAATCTCGATATACTATAAAGTATATCCCCTGTCTAAAGGACTTAGTCCACTTATACAGTATTTGAAATGAGGTACGCTTACAGCGAATCTCCTTAAGACAATTACGTCCCCCGCACCGGTGCTAACGGGATAATGGACGCTGGTCTCCCAAGATACAACACTTCTTCACGGTATTTGGATAGCACTACCAAATTACCGTACGGTCGAACCGTAGTCAACCAGTACCTACACAGGATTAGCAAAAACAGCGGTATAACGACAAATTTCAAATGAATATTTGTCTTACTCTTTTGGAGGAACACCCACTGTTGAGGACGTAGGAAGGTTGAAGAATTTTGGCAAAATCTCCTTTAGGAAGTCGCTTCGGATTCCCACTTCACTTGGAAGTCGCGGATTCCCACTTCGTTGGAAGTCGCTCTGGAAGTCGTGGATTCCCACTTCGCTGGAGCCCAGTTCAGAACCGAAGTCAGAACTTTTAGAGAGAGAGAGAAATCTCAGATTTTGGTGTATTAAAATGAGAACTTGGAATGCTTTATATAGCATTCCAAAAGGGGCCTTCAGGTCTGAACCCAACTGGTTCGCACCCTTTGGCCTGCCAACTGGTTCGCACCCTTTGGCGGATCGGTTCAGATCCTGACAGCGGAGCGGGCAGTCCAACAGGTTCGCCACCTGTTGGTGGATCGGGTCCGGTCTGGTTCGGAAGTGGATCTGGTTCGGATCATACCTTGAGACCCAATTCAAAAAGAACCAGGCCAGGTAGGGAACCCGAACTCACCCAGACCCAAACCCAAACCCGGACCCGGGCCCGAGCCCGAGCCCGGCCCGGCTCCGGCACCGGCCGGCCGGCCGCCGCCAGCGGCGGCGCGCCGCGCGCGCGCACATACGTGCATAGTTCCCTCCTTTTCGCGCGCGAAAACTCCAAGTACCCAAAGGGCACGCCCTTTGTTCTCAATTTTCTCTATATATACACCACAAACTTCCATCACATGGCCAATGTGGGACTAAATGCTTGTAGCTAACTTTAGTCCCTTTTGGCTTTGAATTAGGCAATCTTTGGACTTGAATATCTCATTCATTCGAAGTCGGAATTGAACATGTGAATATACCACGTTCATCACAAATGGAAGGAGAACACACTCCAACCATCATCCGGTTGATTCGATCAACGGATCTCGCCATAATTCAACTCGAAGATTCACCTTTATTTCTTCAATTCCAACAACTTTTACGACATTAATTTTTCACCTTCGACAAATTTATCTCAGCTATTTCTCCTCAGTGGATTCCTTAAAGAAATGGGGAAAATTTATCTTATCTCCAAATGAAATTGTGGACAATCTCTAAAGCGATTTGTTCCACCCGAACGGAACTCCCTATCGAACCTGGGAATCCAAGTAACAGAGAACAAAAGCACACGAGAGAATAGTCGCTTATTACACGAACAAAACAAACAGAGGGAAGAAAGCAAGAACGTACAAATTTAACGAGGTTAGACAATTGCCTACGTTTTCGAGGCAGAAGGGGAGAAAGAGCTTATTAATCAATCAATTTCAAGATACAATACATGAGGACAATACCCCTAAATATATAGCAGAGAATCATTGAAGAAAAGAAAATCAACTGATCTGAATTCAGATCAGAAATGAACCCAGAATCTTATTAGGAAACTACCAGAAATACACCCAGAACACGTGTCCTAGTCGATTGGCTCCACGCTACGGTCGACCGCCCAGTTGATTACTAGGCAAACGCGCAAAAGCCAACTCTCTGTTAAATCTCTGTAGTCAAGTCAGTCGACCATGCAGTCGACCGCTCTCCACATGCGATCGACCGCCCAACTGTTTCCTCTATGTGCATGTTCTGTGAATGGCCGCTCAACCAGCCCTTTGTCTTTGGCCTGACTTGGGCTTCTGCGTGCACCTTTGAACTCCGTTCACCGATCTTTTTTCTCTTATGAGTTAAAAAAACTCTACTAATAAGATTTTACACTCTCTCCCCCACAGAAATTACTTCATTTCATTATATTTCTACTCATTGAGAGCTGTTATTTTTGTTTGTGTGACTCTTAGGTTTTGTGTTATTTCTTCAGTGAAGGAGAACAGGGATGATCACATGATCGAGAGAGATGAGTTCAGCTTCGAAAACAAGGGGTGATGCACCGAGTTGGAGGCCATGATGGAGACAACGAGAAGATGCACAAGCCGACGATGAAAGTAGGAAGGGGGGGTGATGACGTCGATGAATATGATGATGAGGTTGATCCTGTCATGGCGTGGGGGGGAGCTTGTTTTGAACCTAAATGCATACTCCAGATTCATTGGCCTCACATGGTATCTGGTCCCATTTAAACTAATTAGCAAACTAATTAACCTAGAAAGAGAGAGAGGACAATTGGAGAGAGAAAGGGGGACAATAGGGCAATTTAAACTATAATACAGAATATATGGAATTACTATTGCTTGAGAAAGTTCACAGTATGAAGACAAGCACAGCATAGGAGATATTCTGGCCATTAACAAAATAAATGACACCCAAAAAAAAACAAATAAATGACACCCAAATTGTTTCCTGCTTTAATAGTGGAAATAGAAAATTACGGGGCAAGAGATATAATTATAGAAACAATATCCAAATGACAGAAGACATAATGGATATTATTACAGTAGTAGGTTTCTACTACAAGAAATGACAAGTACAAAAGAGAACAAAAAATAGCAAGAATAAGCTAATAGGAACAAAGAGGATAGCATATCAGAATTTAACATGATTCGGTCATTGTAACCTACATTCACAGAAGAAGACAGTTAGAGGAATTCATTAATTAAAAGGAGAGAACACAAAAAATTATGACTCTAATCTTACTCACCCAAACCCACTGAACCCAATTTACAAATAAGCTTTTAAATAAATGAGAAAAAAAATGTGAGTGTGCACAAAACATTCAGCTTACGCTCTTCTTCTTCTTCTTCTTCACTTGTCACCATATTCCCGTATCCATTCCCTTATATATAGGCGAGGGAGAGACCCAACAACATCAGCCCATCGTATATAAGCTGAATAAATTAACTAAGGTAGCCTAGTTACAACTTAGGATGGCTGAAAAATCTTCGTAGATTGGCTAAGATTTTCTCCAATCAATGGTTGGGAGTCAATAAAAGAGCTAATTTTGTTTTCATTAAAAAAACATATCAACAAATCTCTAACTTACCTTGAATGAATAACAAAATTTTTCACCTTAACTTGAATTTCATCAAGCATCATTTTTGATCCTCAATGTTCTTTATCTCTCATGGACTCAACCTTATCCACTTTGAACACCAAGCAATTTGAGATAATGCTTGAACTTGCGCGAAGGTATGAGCTTCGTTATTATATCTATTGGATTATCTATAATATCAATTTTCTTATATCAGATGGCTTTAATTTCTCGAATAAAATGATATCTAATATCATTATGTTTGGTTCTCTCATGATACACCTGGTGCTTTTTTAGATGTATAATACTCTGGCTATCACAAAACACCATACGCCTTGGTGTAAGTCGGAATTTTCAACCAAATCTCTTCACCAAGTAGCATCTTTCACTGCTTCCGTAACTGCCATGTACTATATCCAATAATTTACAATCAGAATTAGTTTGCCTGATAAAATATAGAATATACCAATATTAGTAGATTCTTTTAATATTGAAATTTTTTCACTGCTTGCCAAGGACCTTTTTTAGGTCTATCCATATATCAACTCACAACACTAATTGCATGTAAAATATCTGAATGAGTACACAACATAGCATATATAAGGCTTCCAACTGCAATGGTATAGGGAACACGAGACATACTTCTCTTCTTCGATTTGAGAAGACAAATCTATCGAAAGTCATAAATGAGCAGTAAGTAGAGTCACATGTTTGGCATCAAGTATCAAATCTCTCCAACACTTTCTTGATGTTTTCCTTCTGCAATAGGAATAATTTTTCTTCTCGCTTGTTTCGATGAATTTTCATTCCCAAAGTTTTTTTCGCTGCTCCCAAATCTTTCAGCTCAAGTTTTTGTTTGAGCTGAGCTTTCAACTTACCAATTTCACACATTTTTTTAACGGCAATCAACATGTCATCAACATAGAAAAGTAAATATACAAAAGAATCATCATTGAGTTTCTGATGATAAACACAACTATCGTATTTACTTCTAGAGTAACCATACTCAGTCATAAAAGTTTCAAACCTTAACTACTATTACCTAGGTGAATACTTCAAATCATAAAGAGATTTCTTTAATCTGCACACATGATCTTCTTTTTCTTTAATAATGAATCCCTTTGACTGATGCATTAAGATATGCTCCTCAAGCTCGCTATGAGGAAAAGTCATTTTCACATCAAGTTGCTCGAGCTATAAATCAAACCAAGTAACCTTGACTAGCAACACACAGATAAATGTGTGTTTTACAATTGGATAGAATATTTTATTGAAATCGCTATCCTCTGTTTGACTGTTACTTTTGGCTACCAAGCGTGCTTTGTATCTTATAGACATAGTACCTGAAGTTCCTTCTTTCTTCTTGAAGACTCATTTGCAGCCAATAATTTTTTACCCTTTGCGCGGTTTCACTAACTCCCTTATCTAGTTCTTGTAAAGAGATTACATCTCTTCAGTTATAATAACAGTTCATTTTGTACCAGAACTAACAACCTTCTTGCAGGTAGAAGCTCTGGAATCTTAATATATTCTGCTACTCTCGGAGCATAAAACGATCATATCTGTATAGGCGTATCACTAGGTGGACGGATCTTGTTTCTTGCTCTCTCTGTGGCAATATCGTATTGTTGCTCTGTAGATGTATCATCACCCATAGTTGAATCTTGAGTATCATCGACTGGTTCAACATGAATGCTCTCTTGCACTCATTCTGTAACTTTTCTTTTAAACTCCACCTACTTACTTGCTTCCTCTCCTGAACCCGCAACATCAATAATAGACTCATCTCTCGGTTGAAACATGAAATTTTAATCAAAAGTAACATTCCTACTGATAGCAAATTTAGATAATTTAGGATCAGGACACCACAACTTATATCTATTCACCCCAGTAGAATAACCAAGAAATGTAACTTTTTAGCCCTAGATTCAAGCTTACCATTATTTACATGAGAATAAGCTGGACAATCAAATACTCATAAGTGAAAGTAATTAGCAGGAATACGAGACCGTACTTCTCGGGAGTCTTAAAATCAATGACTGCAGAGGGAGACCGATTTATCAAGTAAAAAGTTGTACTAATTGCCTCAGCCCAACAACACTTTGACAAACCAGCATCAGAAAACATATACTGATATCTCTCCGACTATGTGATGTTCATCTTTTTTTAACTCCATTCTTTTGTGGTGTGTGTACCGCACTATATGATGCTGCATAATTCTTTTATTTTTGGATAAACTCTGTGGAATAGAATTCCATTCTTTTGTCAATTCTGAGTCACTTCACCTTCTTTCTTATTTGTTTTTCGATAATAGCATTCCACTGCTTGAGATTAGCAAATACATCACTTTTATGCTTGACACGTTAACACCTCTCTATCAAAAGAATGACATGCGACATTAACACCTTCTCTCTCTATCAAATCTTTATTTTTGAGTCTCTTTGTGCTTTATTGCTACTTCTAAAGCACAATGCAAGTGGCACCACTTGCAACACTTGCCCATTGAACTGATGCCTCACATGCAGCCAGCTAGTAACTCAAGTTGTTCAAGGGAGCTTTCATCGGTATAGATCGAATACAAAGATCATATGTGTTCAAACTGGGTAAATTATGCAACAAAACCTTTCTAATAATAAAGATGCTAAATTATCAAGTGTTGTGCTGGAGAAGATGATGCTACAACACTAGCCAATTGTTCTATCAAAATAAGATCTCATCATCTTTGAATACTGACAAAACCAGTGGGTTAGCTCGTTGGTAAGCCTCTCCCCTCACAAGTGGGAGGCTCCAGATTTAATCTCTTCAGTTGTCAAAGGGGAGATCTAACTCCGATAATTAGAACAGAGAGTAAATTCTGTCCTCTTTCTCAAAGAAAAAAGGAAAAAAATTTCTTTGGATAACATCTTTACACTAAGGGGCCGGTTGTTTCGCGTAAAACTCCGTAATTCGTAAATAACTTACTACCCAGTTATAACTACAGCGTTTGTTTGGATCGTAATTCGTAAAAGACTTACGTAACTCAACTAACACTCACTTGCAACCCAGTTACCACTCACTTACAACCCAGTTACAGTTAATTTTGTGGTCATACAAATTTGTAATATTTTTTATATTAATATTAAATTTTTTTAATATTTAACTTTTTTAATATTTATTTGCAGTATTAAAACTTTTAAAATCACCAAATAGTTAATTTTGTGGTCAACTTTTTCACTTACGACTTATAACATTACGACAACCAAACACCGTAAAGTACAATACACTTTCCCACTTTACAATTTTATATTACCAACCAAACACCGTAAAATTTATATACATGTAACTCATTTACAATTGTAAAAGACTTTACCAATTACAACTACGAATTACGGCCAGTTACGACAACCAAACAGACCCTAAGTCCTGCTCCTAAAAACCCCAGAATATCCTATTGATCTCATTCACACTCTCTATATGGTACATGAATGACGCCATAAAAATGTTGATCTATACTGTGTAGCATCAATGCAAATCCTCTCAACAGATCTTATGGCTATACAGTTGCAATAAAATGCACTATATTTCATTAAAATTCAAAAATTATATATAGGGCACACTAAATGTTGAAATAACGGTTCCGCAAAATTTTGAATACAATGGACTTCTCTCTTCAAGCTGGGTACTGCTTGAGGCACCAATTAAGTTAATGTTCTCCTCTGAAACTTGGAACCCTAAAAATCTAGAATTTTTACATCTGTGTTACCCATTAATTTTTTCTCTTCCGTTCCGGTAAATTAGTAAATTAGGAAATTTTAGGCAGAACCATCTATAGTAAAACTTAATAAGGGAAAACCTCAATTACAATTTTTTCTTCTCCTGTGTTTTTTTTTCGGGTGCTAGATTGCAAACATGTGTTTGACTAGTGATTTAATCACAAAAGTGCAAAAAAAAAAAAAAAAAAAAAAAACTCCATTTTAACTTTTAACCGCAACCGCAACTGAAAGCACTCGACTACGACTTTGTGAGAATTTTACAAGATCTGCAATTTAAACTTTGTGAGAATTTCGACTGTAACTGCAAGTTCAGGACTGCAAGTTGTAATCCTCATATAAAAGACTGTGATCATGAGTTATAATCCTCTATTAAAAGATCTCATTTTCATTTTCACTTTATTTTTTAAAGCTCTTCGCAGTTCTCGTGACCATGATCGCTTAGGACTGCAACTATAGTAGCGATCATTATTATGAGGACTGCGACTATCTCTTCACTCATCGTGTAACTCCCTTCTAAATTCCTATTTCTTTCAAAATCGAAATTAGGTCACGAGTCAGAGCCCTTGAGTCACAATCCTCACATAAAAGGATTGTGACCATTTCAGAATCGTTATCATCCAATATAAATCAAAAAAAAAAAAAAAATCAGACCCTAGATCTCAAAAATTATCACGAAAATAAATCCGAAACGATCAAATCCATTACGAGATGATTGACAAAGATCGGCAAGATCCATAGAGATAACGAAAAGAATGATTACGAAAAGCAAAAAAAAAAAGAGATAATTTAATTGGCCAGATCTGAAAAACGGTAAAACTGAAAAAAAGAAAATGTGAGTTAGTTATACGGTAGAGCTCAATTTGAAATTGACTATGTGGCTGATATGAATTGAGATTGAGGCGAAAATAAGTTTGTAATTGATGTTTTCCCTAAGTAAAGAGGACCTCAAGGCCAATTTTCTGATAAGTAGAATAAAATGGGAGATCAAAAGAAATTTCTTAAAGAAAAGATGAATACTCACCCGAGAATGCGTCAAGTGGGAGAGGACATCGGCCGGAGCGATGAAAAGTAAAAGGCACTACAAATTTTTTGGCTTGGTTCTAGCTCCCAAGGCCTAGTTTGGCAACAAATTTTCTGAAAAGGTTTTTTTTTTTTTTTTCATATAAGTCAATAATTATGTGAATATTTTCAAGTTATTATAAAACTATGAAAAATTTAGAGAACTGAGAAGAGAAAGATATGAAAAATTATTCTCAAGCTTGTGTTTTTTTCATTTATCTTTGTAGCCTTTATTTATATGCAAATTTAAGCATAAGCTACAAAGGAAAATGTAAAGAAGTATGATGCATTTATACATAGGTTACAAAGAAGAAGATGGAGAGGCCATCCACTAACTCACGCATTCACAACATAGACTATAAAGAAGAAGACGGAGAGGTATGATGGTCATCTACTAACTCATGCATTTACAACGCGAGTCGTATAAATTAATAATTAGTCAATGATCTTTATTGAGAAACTAGATAAGTTATATATGCAATGCATCTACATGTAGTAATACTGTAAATTTTTTGTTCAAAATTATATTTTTTCAAAATTATTATTTTTGTATAATTTTGTAGCCATGGTTATGTCTAGCAAACATCTCGGATATGTCTAAGATATGCTGCAACTTCTAGTATACGCTAGAGTAGTATCAGGCATGTATCGGTGAAGTATGGGTCAAAATCATAGTGTCAAAGGGCCTGTTTGTTTCGTTGCAAAACGTCGCAAGTCGTAAGTCGTAAAATGAGAATGGAAAAAGTGAACTGTAGCAGAGAAAATATATTGTGTTTTATGATGTTTGGTTGATAAAGTGAAGTGTAAATGAAAAAGTATATTGTGTTTTACGGTGTTTGGTTGATAAAGTGAAAGTGTAAATGGTAAAGTATATTGTGTTTTACGGTGTTTGGTTGGTAATGTAAAAGTGTAAGTGGAAAAGTTGACCACAAAATTGACTGTAGCAGTGATTTAAATATTATAAATACTATTAAATTAAATCTACTATTACAAATTAAATTGTATTAATAAATTTGAGATAAAAAATTAATAATCATAAATTTTATTTATAACAATAATATTAATAAAATATTAATATAAATAGTAAAATATTACTAAATATTAACTAAATAAATAATATAAAATTTTAAAGAAAATCTAAAGAACATTAATAAAATTTAAGAATACTAATAAATATAAATATTAAAAATCTTACAAAAATAATAAAATATAGTTATAATATTATAATATAAAAATGCTTGAAAATTATTATAATATAAATTTGATTATAATATTATTATAATATTATAGAAATAAAAAATTAACAAAGTAAAATATAATTATAATTTAATAATAAATTATCATTATAGTATAATTATACTGAAGTAAAATATAATTATAATTTAATAATAAATTATCATTATAGTATTATTATACTGAATTATTATTACAATATTAACATAATAAAATATTAATATAATAATAAGATATATTATGATATTAATAAAGTAATTTTTATATTAAAAAATAAATAATTAAATATATAGTAATTTTATATTGAAGTATAATATTGTTATATTAATAAAATATTAACTCTAAATAAAATAATAAAAAATGGAATAAGTATTAACAAAATAATAAAGTATTAAATAAAAATGTTAAATTAAAATAGTAAAATATTAAATATTAAAACTATATTAAAAACAATAATAAAAATTAAAGATTAAAAATATAAAATAATTAAATAAGAAATTGAACACTATTTAAAATATTAAATATTTAATAATATTAAATTATATATTGATTATCAAGTAACTGTTTTGAACTGTAAGTGTACTACAAAATTAACTGTAGCAACTGCAAGTGGGAAAATATGAGTGTAAAAGTGAGATTTACATGACCACAAATTTAACTGTAGCAACTGAAAGTGGGAAAAGAAGAGTTGCATTTTGCAACTTGTTTTTCAGCGAAACAAACAACGAAAAATGGAAAAGAAGTTTTACGACTTGCATTTTGCGACGTTTTGCGGCAAAACAAACATGCCCAAAGTAGCAAAAAAGTATTCGACACAGTACTCCTTTGACATAGTATCTGTGCTATATAACCAATATGCTACATGTTTTCTTTCTTTTTTTAAACCTTTTGTTGTGTGTTATATAGTCTTCTTAAAAAGAAGTGCCAAAAAAAAAAAAGAATAAAAAATTCCATTACTACCCCTCTTATATTATTTCATTAATAGAGAGGTTTATTGTAGCTTAATATAACTAATGATGTTGTAGAACAATTGGTATTTAACTCTGTTCTCTTTTCAAAAGACCTTGGTTTAAGTCTCAGTTTTTATTGATTTAATTTTTCCCTCTCTTTATCTTACCTTTTTTTATTTCTCCAACATAAATTTTTAATAATACAAAATAATATGTTTTTTTTTATTTTTCGTCTTTTCGATTTTTCCAAAAAAAACTTTTTAGTAATCTAAAAAATATATTTAATTTATTTCTATTTTTCTTCATCAAAAAAAATTATTAATCCAAAAAATACCCCCTTCTTCCCCCATATCCCCAACATATGACAAAAATAAAATAAAGAAAAATAGGAGGAAATTTGGAAACAAGATAAAAAATAAATTAGCTAGAAAAAATATACTACGTAGGAATCAAGCATTTAACAATAAAGATGGATTACATATCTGGAAAACTTTCAATTTTAACAGACATGTAGATCATATTTCAATAATTCAATAATAACATATTTATTAATTCTAGCATATTTTATTAATTCATTTTACGCATGCATTTGAGAAACATATTTTAAAACTTTCAATTTAGATTCAAAGATTTAATGTTTTTCGGACTATATCTCATATAATGACGAAAGTCTACTAGTTGATTACGATCTAAACTGAAAAAAGATTGTGTATTTACTATTGTATTTAGTAGCTTTCACATGAACGAATGGTGCACCATTTATATTAGTGCGAGGAGAAGCTTTCGCTAGATCTCCTGTGTTCCACTTGCCTGCTGATCAACTTGCCCACCTGTCTGGTTAGATTCACTTCGCATCGTTACACTCAGACCACCACGACAAAATTCTTGTATTCTAGTCTTGCACCGCCGACCCCTCGCCACCCAAAAAAAAAAAAAAAAAAAAAAAAAAAAAAAAAAAAAAAAAAAACCCGATGCATCCAACGCCGCCCAAAATCGACCCCCAAACCCATCTCTATCTCCATCTCCATCTCCCTTAATTCAAGCAAACTCGGCCCAACCATCGTCTCATCTCTCTCTCTCTCTCTCTCTCTCAATAAACAAGGACCCAACCCCTATCCTTTCTCATTTCCCCCTCCCCCTCTCTCTTCGAGCAAGCAATGGGAACGAGCTCGTCCAGGAACTCGGAGAGCTCCGACGGCGGCGAGAGGCGGCCCGAGGGCGGCAGCCAGCTGTACGTGTCGCTGAGGATGGAGGAGAACTTGAAGATGAAGAGCGATCTCATCCCACACGTGTACGGCTCATCGCCCATCATCGGCTCATGGGATTCCTCCAGGTCCCTCCCCATGGAGAAGGATTCCCCCTGCATGTGGGAGCTCAGCTTCGTCGTCTCCTCCAACCACGGTAATTTCCCAAAAAATCACATTTTTATCAGATTTCAACCCAAAATCTCATCTGGGTCTTGCCCAATTTCTAATCTTGCTCTTTCTATTGTTGTCATCAGAAACGCTGGACTTTAAGTTCTTGCTGAAGCCGAAGCACAGTAACGCTCCGTGTTTGGTGGAGGAGGGGCCAAATAGACTACTGACTCGTGGGAACTTGGAAGGGGATGCGAGGACCGCGATGTTCCGGCCGAATGGGGCTGACGAAATGGTGGTGGAGTACAGGGTCTTTATTAAGGCGGACACTGTGTCGCCGTTCGATCTTGCGGCGAGCTGGAGGGCTTATCGGGAGAATATGCAGCCCTCGACGGTTCGGGGGATTCCAGATGTTAGCATAAATGCTGGCCGGGATGGTGGAAATGAGGTTTGAATTGAATCTGTTGCTCTTAGTGTTACTACTAACCTTTTGTTTTAATTGTAACAAATGTTCGGACACTGATCTCATGTTGTCCATTTGATAATTCATGTTGGAAGAAGTTACTAAAATTTAATGTCAATTTGCTTTTTATGAACAAATGAGTTTATTGGATACTGAATGAACCAAGATCTGTCTATTGACAAATTTTTTAGTGGCACTAGTATATTCTCTCCTGCTTGACACACACACACACACACACACACACACACACACACACACACACACACAGAGACACACAGACACACAGATACACGCGCACGCACGCACGCGCGCACACACACACACACACACACACACATATATATATAGATATACACACACACATACACATATACATATACATATACGTACATACATACACATACATAGACATATACCTATACATATACATGTATACATACACACATGCATACATACAGATACATACATACATACATATATACATATACATGCATACATACATGTATAGCTTATTATTATTAATATTATCATCACCTGCGCCTTTTTCCCATTGAAAAGGGATTGGCTATGGAGCAGGGCTCTAAGCTGAGATGGATCTGCTGACTATTGGCTAAATTTTAAGA
Organism: Agave tequilana; assembly: GCA_038442645.1. NCBI lineage: Eukaryota > Viridiplantae > Streptophyta > Magnoliopsida > Asparagales > Asparagaceae > Agave > Agave tequilana. The sequence goes on along the minus strand of JAVJIF010028480.1, from coordinate 15,793 downwards.
ATGACTTTCAACCTGACATCAACTGTCCGAGTTGGTGGCTAATTCTATAGGCTGACGGGACCCTGACCGAAAGAAATGCTTGCCGCAAAACCATTCTCATTGGATTTAGCATGGCTTATTACATGAAATAGATTCATATTACATATGATCATGGTTTTAAATATCAAATAGGTTTGTATTAATAGTGATAACATATGGTGAGTTGTAATATCCTAAATATAATCTATTGAATAAAAAAATAATTACATGCAAGCAAAGGGTTTTAAAAATTATATAAGTTCACATAATGCAATGAAGTAAATCGTGAAATTGAGAAAAAAATTCAAATATAACTTTAATTAATTTATATAGCACTATAAGTTGTATTTACTACTTGGAATTGGACGAACGAAAACAGAAAATCTTCTTCATTATTGTCTTTGATTATGGCTGCTTCATCTTGATTAGGGCTTTCTCATCTACTCATCTGTTTGAATCTTCTTCGTTGTCGCTGATACGTCGCATGTTTCATGTCATCGTCACTAGCACTAGATTTGGTCTTAAAAAAGATAACATCAAGGGGTAGGCGATGAAGGAGAACCAGGAGACTCATTCGACTATGGGTGATCAGGTTTCAAACATAAGAGGAAATGAGTTTTGAGTTTTGGTAAATACTGGCTATTTGAGTTTCAACTTAAGATCCAAACCCATTTTATCGAGTAAAATCCAATAATTCCCCATATGATCCATATCAACCCATATTTACCATATATATATATATATATATATATATATATATATAGAGAGAGAGAGAGAGAGAGAGAGAGAGAGAGAGAGAGAGAGAGAGAGAGAGAGAGACTTGTGTCATCGGGAAGGATTCAAGGCCGCATCCTTCCCACTCAAATACAACCATACGTCATCCGAATACAAGATCCACTCCATTGAAGTTGATTTATATTATTTCAAGTATCTATAAATCAAAAATCAAGTATTTTAAATACTTTTTGCCAATACATCAAGGAGGGGGAAACAAACGGCCTAAATAGTGAGTTGGTTAGTTTAACGGTCTAGAATATTTGAAATCTAACAAAAATTGGTGTGTGAGGTTTTTTAAGTTTTTAAATCATGATGAAATGGCCGGATCGAGAATTTGTATGTTTAAAGATGTAGATCTAAGCAATATGCTATTTTCAACCGTCCTTTTGCTCCGCTGGATGGATAGGTAAAAAAATATAAAGTACATATTTTTTGATTTGTAGATACTTTAAATAATGTAGATCAACTTCAACGGAGGGATCTTATTTTTGGATGTCGTAGGTTTGTATTTGAGTGGGAAGGATTCGGGCCCGAATCCTTCCCCAAGGATCATAGTCTCTCTCTCTCTCTCTATATATATATATATATATATATATATATTATATATATATAATATATATATATAGTTGAGCTGGGCTACTTTCGGAAGTATCAAGAATGTCGATACTCTCACTTGATTTGGTTAATACACCACCTATATGCAAGATCCAAATCGTTGGATGTGATCTACAACTATAAACTAGTTAGGAATAAAATTTCACAGATTTTCGTTATCATTTACCCGTTCATCAAAGTGACTAAAAAATCGACATTTTGAGAGACCTCAGACTGCTTAACTTTGAGACAACTTTGATGAACGAGTAAATAATAACAAAAATTTGTGAAATTTTATTTTAATTAGTTTATAGTTAGTCGATCACATCCAACGATTTGGATCTTGCATATGGGTAGTGTATCAATCAAATCAAAGTGGGAATATCGACATTCTAGATACTACCGAAAGTAGTCTAGCTCAACTATATATATGTGTGTGTGTGCGCGCGCGCCGCGCGCCAATATCCAAACGAGGCCCGACATAAGATCAAAACAATATGCCCATTTTGGTTTTGCCATATCATAGTGGCAGACCCTCAAAAACAATATATTGATAGATATACCATTCGTGTTGGTCGATATTCAAAAAAATACATAGGATGATTCTTGTGATGTAGTAATCTTTTAAATCATGTCAGTTCTTAGGCAGTCCATTTAAATGCTTTTAAAGAACTCAAAAGTTTTTGCTTCTCCAATCCGTGCTCTTGACAGTTTCATGCTTTTTACATGGCTAAAATTTCTAATGCCATGGTGCTCATACTCTTTCTTTATCTTTTTCTGACAGAATGGTTCTTCGGCTAGCTTGGAGCTTGATTTAGAGCAGTATCTTGTCCCATCACCAATTTGTGCCAATTCCAGTGTTGTTTATGCAGCTAATTTGACGGAAACTCCAAGAACATTTGGTTGTGCTGGTGTTTTCTCTAAGACTGATGCCTCAAGTAGTGGTTTACATGGTACAACTAATGGTAGTGTTGGTCCTGTTGATCACACTTCCTCTAAAAAGGTTTTTGCCTGGTAACCTTTCCCTCTAAGTTATAGGACCAAGGGTCCATAATATGAACTTATTATATGCTATTTAAACGAAAAATAATGATTTTACTGATGGTCCACCTTTTTGTTTTACATATTTTGCTATCTATATAATTGACTTCAATAAATGCTGAGAATGTTTTTGAAGTTTTGCAATCTTTAAAATGTTGCTGACAGGAAGATGAATAAGAGCATGGATATTGGACGATGCCTTGAGTAGTCAAAAATAAATGTATAAAGCATCTTTACTGAAACAATAAAATTCTACTGTAAAGAACCTTATTACAATAGATCTATGACTTGCATAATTCTTGCTTCTCATTAGTACCTGCTGCAGAAAACAGTATAAATCATTGACAAAATTATTAGTTTTTGCTCATTAAAAAACTAACAATAAATAATGATATGCTATAGGGCAGTGTTTTAAATATCGGATATCGGCGATAAATCGGTCGGTAAAATTATATACCGGATACTGGATACCGGGTGATTTATCGCGTTATGATATTAAATACTGGACGTCATTTTGGATTTCATAACGTATGAAGAATATGCATGCGATTGCCTACATAAATCATATGAAACTATTTAAAGCAAGCTTAGGGTCATAAACTCATAGAGTTTATTTATTTTATAGACGCTCCTCAAATGCGTTTATAGAAGCTTCTCAACTGCGTCACGTGGCGATATATCAGATATATTCATCTCGGATATCGGCCGATACCACATGGTATATTTGCTCATATCGGCCCAAAACGATATCCGGTAAAATTTTTGCACATATCATATCATTTTGAATAAAATAACTTATCTCGAATCAGCTGAGATTTAAAACAGTGTAGGGAAGACTACTTAGTGCTGTGGCTTTAGCTCAAACATCACATCATTAAGTCCTCAACTTATGGGCTTTGGAATAGACAAATGGTTATGTGCAAAATCGCACTTATATTCTAAATCAACTCCATGGCGGTCTTATGCATTTGGCATATGGTTGGCTTACATATGTTTGTGAATTTGCTAAGATGACTCTCTTCCCAAAGACCATTTGGGGTTTGATAAGATGACACTGTTTATTTATTTGCTCTAATGGAGTTCATCAGTTGTGATATGAACATAGTCACATACTATCTCCACGGTCAGCTGATTTCTTTTCCTTTTGCTTATTTTGTAATCCTTTCTTATGTGGGTGTATGGGTGTGTTTGTGTATATGTATTGAATATAAGGTAGCCCCCTCCATTTATAAGGGAGAGAAAGATCCTCTTAGCATGTTGATTATGGCGTGCTTTGAATTTGTGAATTCCGACCTCCTTGTCACAAGTCACATACCTTGTTAAACCCTTTAAGTTCCTCCCAGTGTCTTTGTATGTCTTGATTCATGCAGTGTGTGTGTGTGTGTGTGTGTGTGTGTGTGTGTGGTGTGTGTGTGAAGAATAGTTGGTCTTTTGCATTTATGATATTGCCAAGATCAAGTGACAACGATCACATATTACCTTCGTTATTGTACTTATGTTTTGTGATGTTTTTTTCCTCGACCAACTATAGCTATAACCTACTCTTGCCATCCTAACTATCTGAAGCTACATTGAAATATCAACAATGGCTACGTCCTTCACACTTCTGTAGCATTTCTTGAAATTCTATGTTTCTATCATGAGTCCTTGTTTTTTTATCCAACTCCTTCATTCAAAGGTTTTAGTCTTTACTGTTATTCTAATTTTTGGGTTAGCTATATTTCTTTCCAACCAGAAAACAGTCCTTTAGAGTGTATTTTCAATTATTGCAATTCCTAACTTTCTTTAACTCCAATTTTGTCATGCATTCTGCACATTCCTTGCACCTTGCCATCTTTATTGTCATTAAAAAGATCACTTTTAATCTGTTTATTTACCTGTGTATTACTTTGACTTGAGATGCTTGCTTGGTGAACATAGTTCTTGATGTTTCCAAGAACTTCAATTGTGCAGTTAATGGTTGAGATTCTACAGGGCCTAAAATAAGTGCCCATAAGTCGTTGAGATTATATAGGGTTTTATTGCCCCAAATTAATAATATGCGTAATTCTGATTCCTTTCTGAGTCAAAGACTCCTCTCTTTAAGATTTGATAGAAGGGGATGTACTCTCATGTAATTTATTCTCACTTTGTTATTAATAAAATTAGAATTAATCCTTAAAAAAAAGGAAACCCTTCTTTCTTGCTGGGGCAGAAGAGACCAATTTGAATAAGTTGCTCTTGCTTGTTAATATTCCCTTTGCATGTAATTATTTCCCACTATCAATGGGCACATGTTATCCAAATCAAGAAAGAACTCTGGAGTTTATGACTTGTTACACAGCCGCACTGGAGTGCAGAAACTAAAGCTTGGTCTCTTATCTGTCACAGGATATTGATGTTATAGGCCCACATAGTTCCAAGACTCTAGTTTCTGGTATGGTTGACTCAAAATCAGTTGGCACATTTTCACCATTGCAAAAGCAGGATGGTCAAAAGGGGCTTTTTGTTGATAGGGGTGTGGGTTCTCCGCGGCTTGTTAAATCAGCTAGTGCAAGTTCATTCACGAATGAGCTCAAATCCGAATCTGAATCAAAGGTTTGCCACAGCTTTACTTTGAGAAAAAGCTTATAATAGTTATTGTTATGATTTTTTTATTCTTGCCTTTAGTTTCTACTTTCTATGGTATGGAGCTGTCTATTTTCCCTCGTATGTTCCTCAATTTTAGGTACCTCACCTTTTCACTATCCATTGATTTACGAGCTGCAGATGTCAAACTCAAACTCAATACCTTCTCATTAGGAGGTTGTCTTTATCTCTGGTGACGTATCACTGTACACCACCATTGTCTGCATCATGTTTGAGGCATACAAGCTTAATTGTACAAAACAGCTGGCCAATATGGCTAGTTCTTGTCGAACAGCTTCCTTCTAAATAACTAATGGTTTTCTATATGAAGTGTAGTTGTATTACTGCTACTACCACCACCACTATCACTATCACCACCACTACTATCTATTTGCATTCTTCTTGTAGTTGAACGTTTAGTTGCACTCAAGGTCATATTTTCATGTAGTATCTTATATTTAGAGATGTCCCACTGATGGTTATGTTGTTTTCTCCTTTCTATACTGATTGCTAGAAAGCCATGCCAGCAGCAGCGGGAGCTGTTGCAGCTGCAGCTGCAGCTGATCAGATGCTTGGACAAGAGGAGGATAGCCACTTGGCGATTGTTTTGGTAAGATGCATAACAAGTATGAAGTTTCCTGGTTGGCCTTTTACAGTTAAACATATTATATCATCCTCCATTTGCTGCTTGTTCCATGCTAATTCTTTTAGTTCTTTAAACTTTATTCCCAGTCAATAGAACTTTTATGTGTTTTTAGCTAATTTTTATTTCAATAATCAATATGCCAACTCGTGATCGTTATGGTCAATTACCATGACCATTTCCCATAAGCCTGACTGCAACCAGACTCATCTTGAATTGCCATATAACTTTGATTCAGTTTTTGAATTAACTATAGTAGTCCTGAGCAGAGCCTTTCATTTTTCCTTCTGTCTTCTTTCTATGCACAGTAACTCCATATATGGTGGTCTTCTTAGTGCTACTGCAGTTTCATTGATATTTTTTGTTTAATGTTTTGTTCTTATATAAGTTTTTATCTCGTGTTTGTATTATTAGGTCGGCCTGCCTGCTAGAGGCAAAACTTTCACGGCAGCGAAGCTTACAAGATATCTCAGGTGGCTAGGTCATGACACCAAGCATTTCAATGTTGGAAAGGTGATGAGCTACTAATCTGTCCAGGCTTCCTGAATTATAAAGCTACAGAAGGTGTTCCCTTGCTTCACTCTGACTATTGCATTTACTTGCCTGTGCATGAAATCTGGTGGACAGTATCGTCGTCTTAAGCATGGAGCAAATCAGGTACCATAGGAACATGTTCGCTTTAGTAAATTGTCCTCCTTATCTGCTCAAATCCTTTCATGTTGCAGACAGTTCATGTCATATCTTATGATTGTATGCACTGGATTGTTTACACTTTTATGTATACTTTTATAGGGACCTCATGTTAATTGTGAGCAAGTTCATTACATCATAGGTCCAAAACATGAGCCTACGTAAGACCGAGCCTACGTAAGAACTTTATATTTTTCTTAATTGGTTGGCTTTTATGCTCGATCAGATACTTCTCCATCTGTTCTTTTCATTGTTTTTCCTCGTCAATGAATTTGCAGAAGTAGGAATAGGGAGTCCCCAAATTGTCACTTAAATAACTTCACTGAGTAATGAACTTCGTTTCTTCTTGAGTGTCCACTGTGTTGAGGTTATTGTCTGTTATTCTTGTGTTGAATTTCTTAAAAAGTCTAATAAGTTGAAACCTTACTTATAAAAATAAATTTTCTTACTACTTGCTTATATTATTATTATTTTTTAACTGTTGGTCTTGTCTCTAGTATTGTGAATGAAGAATTTTCTATAGCCATCAGCTGGCTTGGCCGGCTGGGAAAAACATTTACTCCTATATTGTCTGAATTTGAGCATTCAGACAAAGTAAGTTTATGTCCAGACTCATATAGTTTAGTGGATTTACATTAGTTTTGGTAACTCGGCTTATAAAGTTTTTTGAGACTGATGAATGTACCAGTAAAGATAAATAAGATCATAGGCAATGGAGCAACTAGGACTTGGGGTAAACCAAAATGAACATGGATTGACGAAAAAAAGAGGAGATACGGTGATTGCTAACATCACAAAGGATATGGCCCTCTATAGAGCTGAGTGGAGAAAAAGGATTCACGTGTCAACCTCAAAAATTTCCAGAATGTCACCAGTAAATGATTCAGTCAATGAAATCTTCAGAATCCCTGAGGTCCTCCTCCATGTCCTGTGAGAACATGGTCTTGGGTTTTGCTTGTACCTTCCCGCCTACTGTATCTATCGACCATCGAATACAGAAGGACAATTGTGCACGGGTTTCGCTTTGCTCCGAAAATTCTATTGTTCTCGCTCGTCCCAAATACCCCAACATGCTGTCTCGCCAGAACAATGCCCTACAGTTCCCCATCCCTCCTCTAGATTTTTCAGTCCCCAAACTGACCGAATGTGATGCCACAGACCCGGCATGCCCCTTAGTATTATATTACTCCTTAGGAGCAGCCCCGAATGTATCTTGTGTAAGAGAAGGTCATAGGATGTGTCCTGCTTACTCTTGAGCATAAAGCACAATTTTCTGATCCTTCCCACTTCCTCTAATGGGTTTATCTCTTTGGAGGGTAACGTTTTGTCAGGTAAGACAGGAAGCCCTCAACTTTAGGGGCTCTACTCTTCAGCGGCTTGTTCATCTATATAATACAAGTAATACCTATGACATGCTTTCCCTGGAATACTGAACTTTTAATATGCACAGAAGTTCTTCAATAATGGACATGTTATCAGGAGACAGGAGGAGTTCAACAGAAATCTTATGCCACGTTAAACATTATATGTATGTATTATATATGAGCAATATTCAACTGAAAGAAACTTTACAAACAAAAATGAAGCAGTTTGAGATTTATAACGATGTGATTTGCTTGTCATTCTGGATTCTGCTTCCTCAGATATCAAAATCTTCCTATTGTGATGGTTAAGTAATTGCTAGTGTCAACAATAGTCTATGCAGTTATGCTCTCTGCATTGTTTATACTGCTAGTTTGCATGAAGATGACTCTTGTACTATTTTTGTGACATTTTACTGCTGTATTTTCTGATGATTGTTACTCTGAAATTGCATTGTGCAAATGGGCTTATGCTTCCCCTTTTTTTGTTTGGTCTTATTAATTAGGTGCCGCTTTTCTCATCCTTCTTACCTACTTTCATGTATATTAGATTATGTCATCTGCTTTTCTAATTTAACCTTCAAATATTAACTTTTAGGATACTTGTCGTCTTTCTGCAGTCTGCTGATTTTTTTCGAGCTGATAATCAAGAAGGCATTGAGGCACGAAATGAGGTGAATACTGGACACTATGCATAGTAATTAGCAATCCTCAAAATGTGCATCCAATTTTCCTCTGTTCCTTGCGTTGGTACCACCATGTTCCTTGTGTTTTCACTCTGAAGGGTTGCTAGTATTGTGTTCTACAGCCAGTCTAGTTGCATTATATTGTTTAACTGAATTAGGAAGGGTGTTGTTCATAGGCAATTTTGTTAAAGGATATTCTTGCGGTTGTTACTTCATAGATAACTTTTTCCCCTCTCCATTGTCTTGAATTGTTTGTTGTTAGGTAGCAGCATTAGCAATGGATGATATGACGTCCTGGATGCAGGAAGGAGGTCAGGTAAAGTGCTGCAGTATAGTATCTATGAATTGATCTTTGGTCATTTACTTGTTCTTGTTGGTTTATAGGTTGGTATATTTGATGCCACAAACAGCAACAGGGAAAGAAGAAACATGCTTATGAAAATGGCTGAAGGAAAGTGCAAGGTACCGGACAATGCACATTCATCTTTATCAATCAATTATAGCTAATACTGGATTTTTGTTTTCTTTCCTCCTTAATTTTGATTTTCCACCTCCTGTTATCTGACTTCCAACCCTACGCTCTCGGTCTGGAGAAAGCTGTCTAGTAGACCGGTCAGCTGATGGCTAATTGAGATGGTCTAGGATGACTTTATTGCTGGTCTAGGATGACTTTCTTGTTGGTCTATGTTCAAATTTCAGCATCTGTTGCATGCTGTTAACAAATTCATAGTGTTGGTCTTTATTTGTTTTTTGACCATATAGCTAATATAGAACATTTTTTTTCCCGAATATTTTTGATCCAATTCAGTGGACTGCTAATAGTACTGTATGTAAATACTCTGATATGATATATAGCATAAAACACAATAATGAAATGTAAAAATGGATTTCTTTGTTTGGGACTAGTGTAGCATTTGGATGGAATTGGACAACCTGGCTTGAGGAATATCTATACGTTTTAAGGTATTACGTTACTGGCTATGAAAATTTTTAGGCAGAGATCATTAACAACTTTCCTCAGCATGAAAAGAAGTAAAAACGGAAAATACTGTACTGCAGTTGGAAGATATATTCATGAGCTTGAGGGATCAGAACTTGTTTGCCTAATTTCTTGATGGAATCCTATGACAATAGCATGTCACTACCATTAAATAGACGCTGGAACAATGTATACATATTTGTACATTCCTCCTTGGTGTTTATCACATATTCAAATATATGCATACAATCTCAAATAAGCCTGCCTGAAGGAAAAGGGGAAAAAAACAAAAAACTTAAACATTTTCCATAGTAAATATAATAATCAGTATTGACAGCACAGATAGCTATTAATGTTCCATTTAGGTTGGATAAGCTGAATCATACTGGGGGTATTTTGTTCTCTTTTTCTTGACTGAATTTTATGAACTTTTACAGTTCTCAGTTCTAGTACTTATGCATTTACATGTTGTCCACTTTGCAGATCATATTTCTGGAAACTATTTGTAATGATCCAAGCATAATTGAAAGAAATATACGTTTAAAAATTCAACAAAGTCCTGATTATGCTGAGCAGTGAGTGTTAATGCTTGTCTTTCGGCAATTTGTAGACCAGTGGTTTTATCTTAGTAAGTCAAAGTGAATGAAACGATTGATGCTATTTGCAGGCCAGATTTCGAGGCTGGACTAGAAGACTTCAAGATCCGATTAGCAAATTATGAAAAGGTGCAAAGCATCAATTTTCGTTTGGTTACTGTTCAGGCATGGTTGCATACTTTTACATGTTTTTTTAGTCTTACACCAAATATACCATGTTACAGGCTTATGAGCCAGTGGAAGAGGGTTCTTACATCAAAATGATTGATATGGTTAGTGGCCATGGTGGGCAAATACAAGTAAGCATGGCCTCCCCCTTCTTTCTAAAATGATTAGAATACAATCTCTCTGGTGCTACATTTATTTTATTGTACTGGTGGAATTAATCATTGTGTTCCGGTTAACTGTGCCTGCAACCCAACTTTTCTGTTTACTTGTTCTTTTCTCTTTTCCCTTGGATAGAACTTTTAAACCTTTTGAGATAAAAACTGTAAAATCATAAGTTCCATTCTACTGTTCTGGATGTGAAATTTCCATAGGACTTGCTTATCGATGTCATTAGTATATGGTGAATGGAGGGGGTCAAAATAAACCATAGATTTTTTAAATTGGTAGATTCTAAAGTCCTCTTAAGCTTGAAGAATCCTTGAATCTATTGCCTGCCAAGAGGAGACTTCCCACTTGAAACCAAGGACCCGCATGAATGATAATGGTACCAATTTTGGGACTTCAGCTTCCAGGATTTAAAAAAAAAGGTGCATTGAGTACTTGAATCAATACCATTATGTGGGACTTGGGATATTGTGAACCAGAGGATTATTGTACTTTAGATCTTTATGTTATTTATTTCCTGCATTTTGCGCGCTACACAATACATTCAGGCTCATGCCTAGTTTCCTGATTAGTACTGTTTTTGCAATGGCAGTTTATGCAACTTAGCCACTGTGTTGTTCTAGTTGTCCAACCTTGAATTGCACCAAGTCCATTATATAATGTCAGATATCTTGACGAAGTCTCTTTTGACTTCTATTTAACTCAATTCATGTCCAAAAGAACAAACTGAACTGGTCTCTCACATGTTTCTGAGTTTGTTTAAAGTACACATGTTTACAAGAAGTCTATCTTGTGGTGTAAGCTTGTAGTAGCTGCTTTCCCTTTTTGTTGATTCAAAATTCCAGCTATTCAATATAGATGATAAATTTCCATTGAAGCTTCAGCTCTTTTATTATTTCCATAGCTTTAAGCCCTGGAATTTATCTGAACAGGCTTGGCAGAGATCAGGGGAGCATAAATCTTTTTGAACTCTTCCTATCTTTGGATAAATTTAAGTTACATCTGTCTGTGGTTTAGTTTGATTTCCGTATATAAGCCCTCTTCGGTACTTTGAAGATTGCCTAAGAAGGATGGGAATTCCAAATCAAGTCCCATACTCCCATATATGTGTTTTGACATGTGATTCACACAGATATTTGCCTGACCATGTATCAAGCGCGTTGAATCATGGTCTTAAAGAAAGTACTAATAAAAGATTGGGTCCTAGACATGCCAAAACCATATCATCAATAAAAATGTTTTTTTTAAAAATAAAAAACCATATTAATTCCTTGCATCAGCCTTGCTCGATATTTGTGCGTCAAATCTTTAATGTGTTATTAGGTTCCCCAAATCATTTAAGTTACTCCAACTAAATCCTATGGTTACTTTGAAGCAATGATTCTATAATATTCTATAACCTGAAGTTTCTACATGTTTGGCTATTAAGCCCTCAATACAACTTGTGTTAGGATTTTGCCTTGTTTTGAAGAGGAGATGATGGTCCAAGAAGATCCAATTGAGTTGGAGTAGATGATGACTTGAAGTAGGAGAAGCAAACCCAAATGGTGCTGATTAGTCGACTTATAAGGTATATAAGTCGACTAAGGCACAAGACCAGTCGACTGCATAGTCGACTGTGCAGATACCGAGGCAGAAACAAAGAAGGAGCATTATACAATAGTCGATTATATATCCCTGTTTTAAATATCGGCCGATTTGGCTGAGATATTGTACAATATTTCCTTTTTTGTCTGCTATTGATACGATATGGGAAAATCGTTTGCCATATCGTTTGCAGCAAAAAAATGGCTGATATTTAAAATATTGGCTGACAAATCGCCTGATATATCAACTGATATGAAATCTTATTTATCGCACGATTGCGTGTCAATGTACATTATTTTTACTGTCTTTGCCTGCATATTACATCATTTTTATTAGGTAGATGATATCTATGATAGTAAATCAACTTTTAATTATCAATATTTCATTATATATAGTGTGATATGGACGCCCGATATGCGCGCGTATCCCCGATATCTCCCCCGATATCCGATATCCGATGTGAAAACCCCCATCCGATACGATCCCGATCTTCGATATTAAGAACCTTGATTATATATTAAAGTCGACGAATCATCAGGATAAATCGACTAATCGGGACATTTCTGAAGCAGAATCAGTTTCCATTTTAGGTGAAAGTTTTCTTTTTGGAGGAGTACGAATAGGATTCAGATTGTACTTATTGAAGGTTTGTTTCTAAAGTTAAAGGGTCTAAAATTCTTTTAGATCAAGGAGATCAACTTCAAATAGGATTGACCAAGATTCTTCAAGCATTCACTGACAAGATCATCTCATAGTCCAAATAAAAGTTGTATTTAAAATTCTATAAATAAAGGATTGTAACTTAAGATTTGGGTGGAGTAAAAGAGCAAAGAAAGTTATGGTGAACAACAATGTAAGGCTCTAAAAAATTAAGGTCCTAAAAAGTCAAGAAAGAGAGGAGCAAGGTGAAGGTGTATAGAGAACGTATACTCTTGTAATTTTGGCGTAGATTCAAAGGGAAGTCAATACTTTTATGGGATCAAGAGGAATGTTAGATCTCTTTATATAAAGTTTTTTAATAAAACTCTCTCAAGTTCTCCCTCGTGGACGTAAGCCAAGTTTGGGCCGAATCACGTTAAATTGTGTGTTCTTCTTCTTGATTCTTTTAATATTCATCTTGTGTGCTCGAGGTAATCGATCTTATAGCGTGTTTGAGGTCGTCGACGGGGATCTCTATATCTCCCAACTATTGGTATCATAGTAACTATGATATTCTGTGTTATGCACAAACAATTGGTATCAATTTCGTTCAACAATTGGTATCAGAGCTGATGGTATTCATTCAAGACTCAAGTGCTCTAGATGAAGAAGATGTCGAGTCGATGGAGTTCGGCAGAAGCATTAAGATGAAAAGGACAACATGAAAGTTCAGATTTGTTCTAAGGTAAAGATCGTTGACTTTTGGAGTATATTGATCAAGGTGGAGTTGTCAAGGCTCAATGATCTTAGATCTGAACAGGGTAGACGCGAAGGTGATGATTGGATCATCGCCAATGGCAGACAACAAGACGAGCTCAACGAGCTCACAGAGGTATCACACAAGGTATACCATGGAGGCTCACCGCGGCAGCGGCAACGAGTCAAAGGAAGACTGCGGAGGGTTGATAAAGACGATAAATGGACGAGATTGATCAGAAGGTAGATCGTGTAATCGTAGTCGGATTTAGACGATCAAGATATCAAACCCTATGTTTTTCAACATTCTGGATGCAATGGTGGGTGCAAATCGAGGAGATTTCAACGCATGATGCAGGTTCTGTACAGATCCGTTTAAACGAATCGATGGAGATCACGGTCAAAGTTACGATAGACTAGTTGTGACATAGTGAGATTATTGCATGCATTGGTGGATCTATCAGGTTTGAAAATCATCAATAGCAGGGCAATACATCAATACTGTGGTGGATGATAGTCCTCATTGATGGAAGGAAGATCATAACTGCATGTGGCGGGAAGGCCTGGTAAGACCATGGCATTTATATGAAGACGGTGAGTCTCAAGGTTAAAACATCGATGGAAGGTGGATCATCACCAAGTAATCGGTGGAAGACCGTGGCACGATAAGCCCTTGACAGTAACATGGCAGAATTAGAGGCGGATTACCTCAAGATCGACGGGGGCCCCTTGGCCGGGAAGGCATCACAAAGCGGAATTTGCTTGCAGTGGTGGTGATGCAATGCAAGCTAAGAGAAAGAAACTAGGTCAAGGTGGAGCTTCAATGAAAAGCTTGAAGGGAGCTCACTTCGAGGTGGAGTTTCAAGAAAAACTGCAACAGGTCCAAATGTTGCAGGACGACTAATGAAGGTGCATTCGGGCAAGGCCCGAGATTGCCCAAGATGTGACAGTAAATAGCCAAAGGCCCTGGGAGGGGGCAGCAAGAGCGAAAACTTCATGGTACGGTTACAACCAAGGAAAGAATCATGGTAGTAATAAAAAAATCAAGGTGTTCTGCTAAGACTTGAAAAGTAAAGGTGGAGATTGTTGGGATTTTGTCTTGTTTTCAAGAGTAGATGATGGTCTAAGAAGATTCAATTGAGTTGGAGTAGATAATAACTTGAAGCAGGAGAAGAAAACCTAGATGGTGTTGATTAGTCGACTTATAAGGTGTATGAGTCAACTAACGCACAAGACCAGTTGACTGTACAGTCGACTGGGCAGTTACAGAGGCAGAAACGTAAAGGAGCATTATACAGTGTCGACTATATATATTAAGTCCACTAATGGTAGGGATTAGTCAACTAATCATCAGATTAAGTCGACTAATCTAGCATTTCTGAAGCAAAATCAGTTTCCTTTTCAAGCACAAGTTTTCTTTCCTGGAGGAGTATGAATAGGATTCAGATTCTATTTATTGAAGGATTATTTCTAAAGATTAAAGGGTCTAGAATTCTTTTAGATCAAGGGAATCAACTCTTAATAGGATTGATCAAGATTCTTCAAGCATCCAATGCCAAGATCATCTTATAGTCTAAATAAGAGTTGTATTGTAAAATCTTATAAATATGAAATTGTAATGTAGGATTTAGGTGAAGCAGAAGAGCAAAAGAAAATTGTGGTGAACAACAAGGCTGCAAAGGCCCTAAAAAGTCAAGAAAGAGAAGAGCAATGTGAAGGTGCATAGAGAGAAGAAGGTATACTCTTGTAATCTAGGCATAGATTCAAGGGGAAGGCGAATACTCTTGTGGGTTCAAGAGGAATGTTAGATCTCTTTGTATCAAGTTTATTAACAAAGCTTTCTCAAGTTTCTTCTCGTGGACGTAGGCCAAGTTTGGGCCGAACCATGTTAAATATTCATCTTGTGTGTTGGAGGTAATCGATCTCATGCCATTGCTTGAGGTCGTCAGTGGGGATCTCTGTATCTCCCAACTATTGATATCATAGTGAGTATGGTATCTCGGGCTACACACGCAACAATTGGTATCAGAACATATCAATTTCGTTCAACAACATGGTCCCCATTTGGATAGACTCCTCCTTCAAGAAGTGCAATTCCCCATTATAGGAGTGGTTAGCTACATCCATTAGCTCTCGGTAGAGAACACGAAAAGGCGTGTTTCAATAGAGATTTAGCTAAGTCCATCATTTTGATGGAGTAGTTTCCTCTCACATGGGATGAGCTAAAGAGCATCATTATTTTTCATAATACCTAAACTACCCAAGGGAGATATGTTGTTTGAGGGAGTTAATGGAAATGAAGCCTTAACGCGTGCCAACTCCCCTTTCCAAATAGGGTTCTTTTCTATTTGGATAACATAAAATGACTTACATGGAGGTTGGAGACAGGGTTCGAAGATCGGCCCGAGTCAGAGATACCTCGGTCGATTCGTCTTCGACTCGGCGGGTGCCGAGACGATATCAAGACAGAATACGGCTTGGGCCTC
>JAVJIF010028479.1:0-74936 GCA_038442645.1 Agave tequilana | reverse complement strand
GCGGCAATCTTGGGGTTGTTGAGCCTCGATTTCGTGCCAACAACCTTGGCTCTCGAAGGTTCTCTCCCATGCTATAAATACTCCACCTTCACCTGCGAGCAAAGACTGATCAGAGAAGAGAGAGAGATTAGTGTAAAGCTTTGTATTTTGTTAGTTTTTCTTTAGGATTTGTAGCTCTCTATGATCTTCTTCTCCCTAGATTTCATTGCAAGAGAGAGTTGTATGAGAGAGAGAGAGCTTGTATCATCAAGGAGTGACAACTTGAAGCTATGCAAGGATTGATCCATTCTCTTCATCTCTACTTGAGCTTGATTCTAGTTTGATTGCTTACTTTACTTGTTTCTTTACTTTCTTGCACTTTTACTTCATGCTTTGTTTTGCTTTTGTAATGGCTACTAGTAGTAGCTAATTCTTTCTCCATGTACTAGCTAACCACTAGCCTTGCTATCTTCACTAACTCATGGGTGATTGCTTTAATTCATCTTGTAAGTGTATGATCTTCTCTTCTCCGATGGGTTTTCTTTCATTTCTTGGCAAGTATCTTGTTGTAATTCTCCATATGATTCATGTGTGCCTCACTTAGAGCCTTGTCTTTGAGCAAGTGCCTTGATGGAACATGGAGATGGATCACTAATATGCTATTTGATGTACAACTTCTTTAAGTCCATTATTGAATGTTGTATGTTCTTCATTTGCATCCCTTGAGTGTATCTCTTTTGATTCCATTATTGGAAGTCTAACTTGTAGGCCTATGACCATCTATGGAGGCTACAAGACAAGTCCAAGAATGATCCCCCATCATCCTAGTGGAAGGTAATTAGACCAACACGCAAGACAATCCATGCCGATGAATCAACATGAGGCACGCATTCACTATCACGGAGTTTAGTAAGTTTAGTAAGGTAGTAAGGTTAGCTAGTCATGGTTTTCTTTCATTCAAAGTCTTCTTCAAAGTTTTCTTTTCTTTTTAGTTTTTTAGTCCAAAGCCAATCTTGTTTTGATTTCTTTTTCGACTTTTTCACCATGAACATATCCATCAATTCTTTCATTGTTTTTTCTATTTTGTTTTTATTCTTTTAAAAGCAAAGAAGAATTCTCGTTTCCTAACTTCATTACCACTCGTAAAGCTTCCATCGCGAGCTCTCCCCTGAGATCCGACTCGGTATAGCCTTATGCTATAGCGGAGACAAGAAAGGGATACATCGACTACATTTAAACACACCTTTCAAGTCTAAACAGAAACCATGCCCGCACATGGCGGCGGCGGCCGACACTGGTGCCGGGCTCGGTTCCCTGCCCGGTCTGGTCTTTTGAACCGGGTCTCACGGGTATGGTTACACGGAACATACCTGCTCTGCCATCCGGATCCAAACCACCCCGCGCAACGGCTGTCAGCCACCGCCGCGGACAGCTGGGCGGTTGCTGCGGTTGAAACGAACCGTTGCAGCCGAACTGTTCCAACTGTTTGGTTAGGTTCGGACCCTTTTACCCCTCACGGAGCGCTATAAATAGCTCCATTTTCTCAAATCAGTCGGTTTTCGAAGCAAATTTTTAGAGATTCTATAAAATTCGTTCTGAAAGAGGGCTCAGAAATTCAACAGATTCTTTAGTAGAATGTGCTCTGAATCTGGGACTTCCAAAGAAGAATATTCTTCTACCTTTCTCCTTTCTCTACACCTCCAAAGTAAAGTGCTTCTCCAAAGTAAAGACAAATATTTCCAAAATTTGTCTTAGTCCCGCTGCTTCAATAATCATGTGAAGGTACTGGTTAACTACGGTTCGACCGTACGGTGATTTGGTAGTGCTATCCAAATACCGTGAAGGAGTGTTGTATCTTGTGAGATTAGCGTATAGTAACTCGTTAGCACCGGTGCGGGGATGTAATTGTCATAAAGAGATTCGCTTTAAGCGTAACTCACTCCAAGTACTGTATAAGTGAATTAACTTTCTTTATACGGGGGATTAACTTTCTTTATACAGGGGTTATACTGATATTCAGTATATTGAGACTAACTTATACCAGTCTAATTGGTGCTTAACCAAGGAAGATAATTGAAAGGTGGTTCTTTAATTAAGGAACATTCTATTGAACGGAAAACCTCCCATCTGATATTAACCGACCTGGCAAATTAATTGGTGATATTTCAGTGATATTGATTAATTGTCAGATTGATCCTAGAAACTAACAATCTTATAACAGTATGTAGGTAAGTTGCCAAACCTCGTTAAATCTCGGTTCTCTCTTTTGCTCCGTGTTTTGCTAATTGTTTGGTTATTAACTCGGCATTAGAACTCCCATCTTGGTGATTGGAGTGTTTGGCTCCTCCAGAAGACACAACACCGTGGCTGTTGCTTGAGGAGCAGAGGAGATCTTGGAAGGAAACAGAACCAAGGTGACCAGAGAGAGAAAGAAACTTGGGGAGAAATTTAGTGATTAGAGCTTTGAATAATAGAATGACAACTGAGATGATCTCGTTTTAATTTAATAGCCTATGCCTTGTACAAGTTTTGTTCGCTCGGTTTCTTGAGTACACAACGAGGATTAGGATTAGGATAGGATCTAAAGTTTCCAATTTGTTACTTTTGCTATTAATTGGAGGCGGAAAAAGTTTCCAAATTTTGTCACGCTTGGTATAAACAGTCGGAATCCGAAACAAAACAGGACTCTGTTCAATTCGAAATAGATTAGGCAAAGATATCTCCTCAAATTGGATAAGAATTCTTATTTTTTGAGCAATTGCACAAAGGTTTTTTTTTTTTTTTTTTTTTTGTGCATGCATGTAACCTCCAAACTTCGTTTTTCTTTTCCGCTTATTTATTCCGGAAAATTCTTTATTTGCTTGTAAACCCTTTTTTATTCCAAAGAGTTTGTAGGTATACCCTACTGTCACAATTTTGTTGTATATGACAAAAACGCTTATGCATATATACCATTGCAAATTTGAATTTTTCAATACTCCATAATTTTTTCATATGAATGACATATCTTTATAGATAATACTTTATTATCAATACTATATTTTGAAAACATGGATTCTCTACTATAATCAAAATATCAATATTTTATTAAATAATATGTTAAAGATGAATGTGATAAGGGATATTCAACTTTACAAGTTCTAATAAAAATGAAATCTACATATGTATTTTTCATTTTATAAAACTTTTTATTATTTCCAATAATCAAAATATCAATATTTTATTAATAATATGTTTAATGATGAATGTGATAAGGGATATTCAACTTTACAAGTTCTAATAAAAATGAAATCGACATATGTATTTTCATTTTATAAAACTTTTTATTATTTCTTTACAAATATAATTTTTTAATTAGAAATGCAATACAAAATGCATGCTTAAAATTTGTTTGCTATTTAAACTTTTCATAAGGTTTATATAATAGAATGATGCTTGTTTGAGGGGTGTTATCTCGATGAATTTGACAGTACAAATGGGTGTTTAGCTCATTTCAACGGTACATGGAGTTTTTTTACGAATGATAGTGCATGGGTCTCTGCAATTTACCCAATAAATTGATATTTACTAAGTACTTTTCCAAAAAAAAAAAGATATAGATTACAGAAATGCATCAATATCATGATAAAATTATAGTTTTGATATGATTTTTTTTTTTTTAATACCTCATTATGAGTGTAAATAAATCAGTATATGTTTTCTTGTGCAATTAACTTGTTATATGATTTTTTGAAAGTTCTAGTGTCCAATTATGGTATGATCTACCATGTAACTGATTGCATTATGTTGAATCAAACGTAGGACTTTTCATGGATCTCGAACCTCAAAGTTTTTGTCTATCCCGTTTAATGAACAGTGACCAAAACATATATACAACCGAGCTATTTCCCATAAATCCAATAAATAAAAACATAATTTTGCATATTTTAATTGTTAGAAATTGAAGAATATATATGTGAATCTTTGAGTTGAATTACGGCGAGATCTGTTGATTGAATCAATTAGATAATGATTGGAATATGTTATCCTTCCATTGGGGATGAAGGTGGTATATTCACATGTTCAATTCCGACTTCGAATGAATGAGATATTCAAGTCTAAAGTGTGCCTAATTCAAAGTCAAAAGGGTACTAAAGTAAGCTAAAAGCATTTAGTCCCACATTGGCCATGGGATGAAGTTTGAAGTGTTTAAATAGAAAAAATGGGAACAAGGGTGTGCCCTTAAGGTACTTGGAGTTTTCATGCGCGATTAGGGGGAAACCATGCCCGCATGTGCACACGCGCGTTGCCAGCGCGGCGGTACCGGGGTTCGGGTTCCCTACCCGGTCCAGTTCAAAAAGAACCGGGTATGCGGATCATACCCGCTCCGCCATCTGAATCCGAACCGCCCAGCCTAACGGTTGTCAGCAAACCGCCGCGAACAGTTAGGCGGGTGGTTGTTGTTCGGAAGGATTAATTATATTGAAAAGAGGTTTAGAGTATAACCGTTGGTTGACGTGCACCGATGATCAAGAACTTCAAATGTTTATGCAGGTTTACATTGATCCTTCCGAATCACCGTTCTAGCATAAGCTAAGATGGGTCGTATCCGCAGGGAGGGTTAGCGATAGAAGCATTCAAGGTTTGTATTGAAATTTTTGTAAAGAAAAACGAAGGTTCTTCTTTGTTTTAAGAAATGAAAAAAATAAAATGATGGGAAGGTGAGTGGAAAACCTTTGGGTGTTGTGTAAAAGAAAAGAAGAAACGAAATAAAGATGGAAGGAAATGGAAGTATTTGAAAAGAAGAAGTTTTCAGAAGAGAGATTGTTAAAATGATATAAAGAGAAGCTATGACTAACTAACATTTCAATTTACTAACTTACTACTCTCGTTGGGTGATGCATGCCTCATATTGAATCATCAGTAATGGTATGTCTTGCTTTATCAAGTCCTTCTGTTGTCCAATGTCGAAGGTGTTTCTCATCTAGGCTAGTTGCCTCCTTTTGGCTCCCCAAATAGATTTTCATTAGTGGAACAAGGATAGTCACTTTTAATGATGTTAAGAAACATACAAGATTCATTAGTCCATCAAAGTTATAATAAAGCAAGCATGAAATAAGAACTTATAATGTAGTTGTTAGCATAGTGAAGTGCTCCATCTTCATGTTCCATTACGGCACTTGTTCTAAAGACAAGGCTCTAATTGAGACTCACATGAGTCATATGGAGGGAAAAGTTAGCATTTGCAAAGAATAAAAAGCAACTCATCTTCATTGGGAGTGATATAGACTTGTAATTTGCAAGACTTGAAAGAAGAAAGTATCCCAAGAATCATATAAGTCAGCAATCACCCAAGAGTTAGTAGTTAGTAAAATTAAAAGTTAGTTAGTCATGTTAATGAATTAGCTTGACATAGAAAGAAAGAACAAAAAACAATTCATTGTAGAAGTGAAATAAAAGAAAGTAAATGCTCAAAAGAAAAACAATACACTAGAACAAGAGAATATGAAGATTGAAAGCTCGATCTTTGTATTGCGTTGTCACCGTCTCCAATTATAATGATTGCTCACTCTCACTCTCTCTTTTCTGGATTCTAGAACGAGAAAAAGAAAATTACATAAGAGACTAAAAATAAAACCTAGAGAACCCTAACAATTTCCCTATAAAACAATTCTCTTTTCTCGGGTCTATTTATAGTCTTCAAGAAAGGAGGCCATCCCACTTCAGTCTCTGGATCAAACGCTGAAGTAACGGCCTAAAGATTGCCACGGGTCCGCGACAAGTGCCGCGTTTTCGTGACCGTTTCTTGGCCGCTGCGCTAACGAATTTTTGTGCCTTTCTGTTGCATCTCGTATCCGCAGTTGGATCTAGTAGAAACTAAGAATACATTTTGGATCTTTTTCAGACTTGGGCTTCTCTCTTGTGGGCTTCTTAAATGTTTCTTTAATTCCTTAAAAATCACAATTGTTGGGCCTCTTTCTCCATTAGACATTGGACCTGAAAAAAGAGAGAAAAAAGTAGTAAAAATTAACTATTTATCCAGATAAAGCATAGCATGGTGGTAGAAAATGATGCATAAATATCTCCAATCACACCCCTATACCTAGCTTTTGCTCGTCCCTGAGCAAAATTACAAAAAGAAAAACCTAACTAAATTATTACACCACTTTTGTAGGTGATACGATCGCACTGAGCTCGTGCAACAAGCCGTTAAACCTCTAGGTTACCCTAGAAGAGGAGTGTTGTCTCCTGAGGGTTTTCAGCGGATTGCCCCCACAAAATCCCAAAGAAAAAGAAAATGTCAATGAAAAGAGAGAAACATTTTTTTTATATATATGATCCATTTCCTTCAAGAATTTCGATGATTTATCGGTTTAGAGTTATTCTAAACTTTCCTTCTTTTTATAAGTTTCCATTTGAAATATTATTTTCAACTTAGGTTATGTTTTTCAAGAGTTGACAGAAATTGGATTTTGTATCAGCTCTAACACATATACATATGTATGAGGGATTTTTCTTAGACTTTATTTAGTTTGTTCACACACACACACATATATTTTCTTTTACATTCTCTTAGCTTCATTAGGCTTTCTAATTTACCCATGTAGTGAGCCTTTTACCGATGACCCCAGACCAGATGGTCTTAGGGCACCAGATGATGATACATCCCTAAGGTTCAAGGTCTCGAGTAAACTAGGTCACGAATGCTAAGGACTCAACAACTTTTGGACGTGACTGGTTATGCTTCTTAAGGCACAACCAACCAGCTTAATTAGTGATCAAGTTTTATTTATGAATATATATCTATATATATGTATATTTTTATTATTATTATTTATATATATATATATATATATATTTTATGTAAACAAAGTCACTAAGTCTTTGATTAATCCTTTAATATGCAAATGTATATAGTGTTTAGAAAAAAATTCTAAATCTAACTGCCTTTTCTATTCTTTTCTTTCTTAACCTAAAGATCCAACAAAATTTCTTATTTCGACTTATATTAAGAAATCTTAGCTTAGAATTTCCTTAATACCTAAGATCAAGTTAATTCTTTTCCAAGAAATAGATCAAAGTTTTTTTTTATATTTATTATTATTTTTTTTGCTTTTTTTATAAGAAACAAGAACTGATAAGAAACAAGAACCCTAGAAATCTAAAAGAAACGGTCTAGAAAAATCCTATGTTAGTAAGAAAAGAGAAATATAAGAAAAGAGAGATACCTAGAAATCTAAAAGAAATGGTCTAAAAAATTCTTACGTTAGTATCTTCCCCCCCATATATATCCCATGCATTGTCCTCAATGTATGCAAAATAATATATGCATGAAATAGGAAAAGAAAGGTATCACCCCCGCGTTCGGCTTGGACCAGCGGGTGCTAGGTCCAGCCGACTGTGATTACCGCAGACCCTCCTAAATGCGGTCTAGGCGAGATGTTTGCTCCACAACCTGTTTGCATAGTCGAATCTGTCCCCGAAATATCTTTTTCATGCCTCGCCAAATGGTAGACATGAAGGCGCGTGAATCAGCTGGGGGTCCTGTTGCCAAAAAGCTGGCTCATCCTTCTCCTCTAAAAGTTCCTCCGAAGAGAACTCCATAGGGGCATCTTCAGATTGGATCTCTAGGTTAAGAAAGAAAAGGGAGTGGAGGGAAAGATGAAAACCCTAGGTGATATTTAGCACCTAAGTCCCTTTTTTTATACTTTTTTTTGTTTTTTTGTTTTTTTTTTAAAATTTACAAAGGAGGTTCCAAAATGATTTTCAGGAGACATCTTGGAATGGTGTAGAATTACGTGGTCACATATACACTGGGACACAAAGACCCAGTTTAATAACATTGTGTGACTCAGACTCCGTGGTTAAAGATGGCTTCAAGCGTTGACCATTCACTTTGAAAGTGTTTCCATCTTTGGGATCGAAAATTTCAATGGCACCATGAGGAGAGACGTTCTGGATGATGTAGGGGCCTGATCACCTGGTTTTTAGTTTACCAGAAAAAAGGTGGAGTCTGGTGTTGTACAACAGAACTTTTTTTCCCGAGACAAAATTTTTCCTATGAATTGACTTATCATGGAAAATCTTAGCTCTGTGTTTAGATATCCGGGCGTTATCGTATGCATCATTTGTAGTTCTTCTAACTCGAATATCTGCAGCTTTCTCAAATCACTGGCTTTGTCTAAGTCCAAATTCAGTTGTTTTAGTGCCCACATAGCACGGTGCTCTAACTCCACAGGCAGATGGCAGGGTTTTCTAAATGCAACTCGATATGAAGACATACCGAGGAAAGTCTTGTAGGCGGTCTGATATGCACACAGGGCATCAATCAGTTTGATGGACCAATCCTTATGATTTTGTCCAACACTTTTTTCCAATATCAGTTTAATTTGTTTGTTGGTAACCTCCACTTACTTGTTTGTCTGAGGATGATAGGCTGTGGATAATTTATGAGAGATGGATTACTTCCGCATTAGGGCTTCAAAAGCCCGGTTGCAGAAATGACTCCCATTGTCACTAATTATTGCATATGGCGCTGAAGCGAGAAATGAAGTTTTCCCGTAAGAGCTTGATGATAACTTAGTTATCATTTGTCCTAGTAGGAATAGCTTTAGTCCACTTAGAAATGTAGTCAACGGCTACCAAAATGTATGGTTACCATAAGACAGAGGAAAGGGTCCCATGAAATCGATGCACCACAAATCAAAAATTTCTACCTCAAGGATCGGTGTAAGTGGCATCATGTCTTTATGTGTGATCCGACCCGCCATTTGACATCTGGCACAGAGTTTGCAAAAGTATAAGCGTTCTTAAAGAAAGTGGGCCAATAGAACCCACTTTGAAGGACTTTCTCAGCAGTCTTACGTGGGCCAAAGTGTCCACCACAAGCAAGGTCGTGACAAAATGTTAATACGCTATGATCTTCATCCTTAGAAAGACACCTTCTAATTATCTGGTTAGGGAAATATTTGAATAAATACGGTTCATCCCAAAAGAAAAACCGTACTTGTTTTATAAAGCGATACTTGTCCTGACCTGACCAATTTGAAGGTGTTTGCCCGGTTGCAAGGTAGTTTGCTATATCAGCATTCTAGGGCTCTTTACACATCGTAAAGATTTGTTCGTCAGGAAAATCTTCATTAATAGGCAAAGTCTCAGTTGGTGCATTAGGAATTCTCGAAAGGTGATCTGTCACCACATTTTCAATGCCCTTTTAGTCTTTAATTTCCAAATCAAACTCTTGCAAAAGAAGTATCCATCAAATCAGTCTGGCCTTTGCATCCTTCTTTTGCATTAAGTATCTAAGGGCGGAGTGATCAGTGAAAATCATTGTCTTGGATCCTAGTAGGTATTGATGAAATTTTTCCAATGCAAACACAACTGCTAAATTTTTTTTTCAGTTGTCGTGTAATTTAGTTGGGTCTCGTTAAGCGTCCTACTAGCATAGTAAATCACGTGTTGCCTGTTATTAGTACGTTATCCGAGAACATCGCCTATGGTATAATCGGAGGCATCACACATGATTTCAAAGGCCTACTCCAATCAGGCGCCGAGATTATTGGCGCCAAAACAAGTCTGTGTTCAAGCTCCTCCCAAGTTTCCAGACATTCTTTATCAAAATTGAAGGGTACATCTTTTCCTAAGATTTGTCAAAGCTCTAGCAATTTTGCTAAATCCCTAAATAAATCTTCTATAGAAACCAGCGTGCCCTAAAAAAGATTTAATGCCTTTTAAGCATTTCGGCTTAGGGAGCTTTGTTATAACGTCCACTTTTGATCTATCAACCTCGATTCCTTTGTGTGAAACTTCATGCCCTAGGATAATTCCTTACTTGCCATAAAGTGACACTTCTCCCAATTGAGTGTTAAGTTTTTCTCCATGCATCGTTATAAAACTAACTTAAAATGGTGAAAGCATTGTTCAAAGGAATCACCATAAATGGAAAATCATCCATGAAAATCTCCAAAAATTTCTCCACCAAGTCAGAAAAAAGACTAAGCATGCAATGTTGAAACGTTATAGGAGCATTGCATAGGCCGAAGGGCATTCTTCGGTATGCAAATGTTCCAAAGGAGCAGATAAAGGTAGTCTTGTCTTGATCCTCAGGAGCAATAGGGATTTGATTGTATCCTGAATATCCATCCAGGAAGCAGTAATACTCATGTCTAGCTATTCTCCCGAGCATTTGATTGATGAACGGAAGGGGAAAGTGGTCTTCACACGTGACGGTGTTTAATTTTCGGTAATCAATACAGACTCGAATCTTCGTTGGAAGACGAGTTTGTACTAATTCTCTCTTATCGTTTTCTACCACGGTAACCCCTGCTTTTTTGGGCACAACATGGACTGGACTAACCCACAGGCTATTGAATGGGATAGATGATCCCAATGTCTAATAGCTTCAAAATTTCAGCTCTAACAGCCTCTTGCATGATCGGGTTTAGTCTACGTTATGGATTACATTTAGTTTTTGCATCTTCCGTCAAATGAATCTGGTGTTGCACAATGGATGGACGATTCCCTTTATATCAGCCATGGTCCAACCAATGGCATCTCAGTTTTTCCTTAATACTACAAGAAGATCCTCTTCCTGTTGTTCCATCAGATGGGATGCAATTATCATGGGAAATGCTTCCTTTTCACCCAAGTACTGATACTTGAGATGACTAGGGAGAAGCTTAAGCTTAGAAGAGGGCACTTGATCTACCAATGGTTGCTCTTTGTGTAAGGAAAAGATAGGGGCTGCATCTGTTGCCCATTCCACTGTGAATTCAATTATTTGATCAAAGTTGAAGTCATCAGACTCTAACTCAAATTCTCTATTAGATTCGTATTCAATCTCCATTTCATGTTCACTCGCTAATCCCTCGATCAGGTTCACTTCAAATGACGCATTTTCCAAATCTAGAGATTGTTTTCCCAGGTGGAAAATATTTACCTCTTTTGTTATATCTCCAAACGTTAGACGCATTGATCCATTCCTACAGTTAATGATTGCATTTGCAGTGGCAAGGAAGGGTCGTCCTAGAATGACAGGTGTCTGAGCTTTAGGATTATGTATGGGTTGCGTTTCTAGAACAATGAAATCCATGGGGTAAATGAATTCCCCGACCCGAATGAGAACATCTATAATCTCTCCCTTTGAATTTTTACAGATCGATCAGCCAGTTGTATAGTAGCCCTGGTTGGACGGAGGTCGCCTAACCCAAGTTGCTGATACACGGAGAAAGGAACAAGATTGATACTTGCTCCTAGATCAAGTAATGCCCTATTTATTGTAATCTGTCCTATAATACAAGAAATAGTTAGACTCCCTAAGTCTTTATATTTCACGAGAATTGGCCCAGTTAGTAACTCACTTATATTAGAAGCAAGGAAGACCTTCTTTGGGACATTAGTTTTCCTTTTCTTAGTGCACATATCTTTCAAGAATTTGGCATAGGAGGGAATTTGTTGTATGGCATCATGAAGGGGTACATTGATCTGGACCTGACTGAACATTTCTCTAATTTTCTCTATTTGAGCATTAGTCTTTTGGTTTGCTAGCCTATTAGAGAATGGTACAATAGGCTTGTATGGTTGCTCATCTACTTTGTCTTTATTCGATTTGGAGGTTGAAGGTTGTGAACTTGAAGATGGAACAGTTTTAGTTGATGGTACTGAAACAGGAGATGTTGACACTGATTTATTTTAAACAGGATGACTAGAAACCTGATTCTCTATCTGCTTTTCAGATATCAAAATATGAACAATGTCACACTAACTGGGACCTATGTCTTCGGCTTCATGGATAGGGAAGGGGTTCTTAGGATTGGGCACTGGTTGGCTCGGCAATGCTCCTTTTTGTCTTTCATTCAATGAGCTAGCTAGTTGACCTATCTGAACTTCTAACCTATTGATGGCCTGGTTGTGGGTGTTCATCATTGAGGCCTGGGTTTTAGAAAGGTTTTAATCATTCTCTCCAAATCTGACATTTTTTTATCAGGATGATTTTGTGTTTATTGTTGCTGATATACGTGCTAGAAGTTGTGTTGGAAACTTGTTTGAAAATTTGGTTGTTTCTGTTGGAAACTCGGTTGATGAGACTGAGCAGGGTATTGGTGTGAAAATGATGGTCTTGGTTGCTCATGACCAGACTGACTCCAATAAAAGTTTGGATGGTTCCTCCGTCCCGGATTGTTGTTTTGGAGTATAGATTGAAATTAGGTCTAGTGTATGCTGCATTCATATTCTCAGGGTACATTTGGGCTTGATAGACAGGACACTCCTCAAACAGGTGGTTAAGAGCATGGCAGTAGGTATAACCCGAGTTGATCACAGGTGGTGGGTTGACCTGATTCACAGAATTTGGTTCCCTAGCCTCAAGCAGTTCTAGCCGTTTCATCAATTGACTTATCTTTGCCTCGGTAGCTATAGAGGATTCAATCGAATACATACCAGCTCTGAAAGTGATGGGATTGGTTTTCTCAGGGCAAGATTCCCACTAATGATTTTTTCTACTAAAGCTTCAAAAATCCCAACCCTGGTTCTCATCTTTCTTTAAAATTCCCCTTGACACATAGTCTCGAGGAGAGTCTTAGTTTGATAATCTAGTCCGTCGTAGAGAATTTTGCACTGTCGCCACTTCTCTATGCCGTGATGAGGACATTGGGCTAGTAAATCTTTAAACCGTTCAAAATACTTCCAGAATGGTTCACTTGATTCCTGCTTGAACTGCATTATGTTCTTTCTGATGAGAGCTGTTTTGTGAGCTATTTTTGAATGGGATAGAATTTTCTAAGAAAGACTTTGACAAATTCATCCCATGTCGAGATAGAACAGCAGGCAGATTGTATAGCCACTTCTTGGCTATGTCCTTAAGCACGAAGGGAATGAACCTTAACTTAACAGCATCTTTCCCTAGTTGGGGAATTCTCACCATCAAGCACACTTCTTCAAACTCACGAATGAAGAAATATGTGTCCTCGGATTCTAGGCCATGAAATCTTGGGAATGTATTTATGAATTGTGGTTTAAGCTCAAAATTGTTCCCAGTTGCTTCGGGTAAAAGAATGCATGACTGAAGTGAAGTACAAATGGGATAGAACTTGTCTTGGAGAGAAGTATTGTTGGCGATGATTGAATTTGTGTTAGGAAGTGGTGTTTGTGCAAGTGTAGAAGTCCTAACAAGTCTTGCTGAAATTGGGTCCCGATACCACTCTTGCATGCACAATCACAGACAACATTCATCAAGCAATCAAGCGAAAAATGAAAAAAAAACAAACAAGGAAAAAAAGAAAAACAATCACCAGCTATCTAGGATTCCTGGACCTAGACCACTCCTAACTGTTTGATGAACCGAAGAAGGTTATTGCTCGAGTCAAACCACAGCTAATCAGCCAGGTGTTGGCCCAAAGGCCATTAGCCCTATATCTTGATGGATATTTTGATGATAACAAACCATATTTAGTTATGTATTTAATAATTTTTGTTTAAAAGAATTTCAGGTTAAAACAAGTTGATTTGAGGACTCTGATATCAAGACTCACAAGTTTGGACGTCGCTAAAGATTTGCATTCCCAAGCTAAGCACATTAGAAAGCTTCGGGAACAAGACTTTGAAGATCAAGACTTTGAAGAAAAGAACAAGTTTTGTATTTTACTTTTCTTTTTAGACTTTTTGTCAAAACCTAGATGTTAGAAGTAGAGTTATGGGATTATCACTTTCACACACATTTTAGTTTGGTTCATGGCTTCAAAAGAATTTCAATTTCTATTATTTCCAACTTAGTTTTAGAGTTAACATATTTTTTGGAAATTAGTTTTAGATACCCTAAGTTTGGAAAAACAACTTTTGGAAAAACAAGTTTTTATCAAAGAGGATCTTTATCAAAATGTTTTAACATGTTAGAGTAGTGATATATGATCATACTCTCATTTTTATATAGTCCAAAACCTCAACCCAAAAGACCTACCCAAAACCCAAGTTTCTGGTTTCTGCAGAGTCTGATTTTTCAGATCTGACAGAAGCCGGTCGACCGTCCGGGTCGACCGACGTGCACCACTGTGCATGTGTGCACGTCGGCCGACCGCTCGGGTTGACCGGGCACTTTACAGTGCTCTCTGTTTGTTTGGGTCGACCGGGCGGTCGACCTATGTTCCCCAACGGTCAGAAATATGACCGTTGGCGGTCGACCGACCCGGTCGATCGACAGTTGTCAGAAATTCTGACAGACTCCAACAGCTCTATTTTCTAACAGACTTTTTGTTGGGATCTCACCCCAACGGATTTTTCTAGCTGTTTCATAGTTTTTTCATCTCCTATAAATAGGAGGTCATTTCAACATGATATGATAACTATTTTACAAGTATTGAAAATTATTTTTATAAGTTTTCTCTTTAGAAAAGATTTCTCTCAAAAGCCAAAATTTCTAAACACCTTTTTGAAGCCTTTACCTCTACTTCACTCTAGATTTTGCACTACACAATCCCAAAATTCTACATCTACATATTGGTTATAAGATTGTGCTAAGTGAGCGATTTTTGATCAAGTGTGATCATTTTCTTCTTGAGCGAAGTTGTAGAGGCATCGGCCTCAAGCGAGCTAGTGTGCTCCAGGTGGTGTTGCGGCATCACGAGAGATAGGACAAGTGTGTCCTTGTATTGGCGATCCAGTCGGATCAACAATAGTGGAAATCCTTCAAGTGTGAAGGCGGGGACGTAGAGTGTGGCTCGAACCTCGGAAACATATCTTTGTGTTTGCGTTTGCTCAAATTTCTCTAAACTCAAACTCCTTTATTTCTTGCATTATTTATTGCCTTCATTGTTTCAAGTCTTTTATTTTGAGCTAGTTGTTTAGTTGAATTTTTAAATTCCGCATTATTGTCATATTCCATATAGCCATCACCTATTCACCCCCCTCTAGGTGATTTCAATTGGTATCAGAGCCTAACCCTACAATTTGGTTTAACCACCTTAGGGAGATCCTTACATTTGGCTATATTCATTTGTGCATTTATATTTGTTGTGCATTCATGGCTTCACTTGATCTTTCTAGCATCAAGTCCCCACCCAAATTTGACGGCTTGAACTTCCCTATTTGGAAGGTCAAGATGAACCTCTTCCTTAAGTCCCTAGGAGTTAGGGTAGCTAGGGCCATAACTAAAGAATTTGTAGAACCTCTCACCGATGAGAGATCATGGTCCGAGGACACCACCAAGGACTATGAAGCTAATGCTAGGGCTCAATATGCTTTAACCCAAGCCCTTAATGAAGATGACCTCTCACGCATCATTAACTGCAAATCCGCATATGAAGTGTGGAATGTTTTAATTGTGACTCATGAGGGAACGTCACAAGTCAAGAGATCCAAGATTGACTTGCTTCGTTCTCAATATGAGAATTTCTATATGCTTGAAAGTGAGAGTATTGATGACATGCTCACTCGTTTCACCAAGATTACTAATGCTTTATCTTCTCTAGGTGACACGATCGACAATGACCAAAAGATCCGCAAGGTCATTAGAGCTCTTCCCAAAGCTTGGGAAGTCAAGGCAACTACTCTTAAAGAGCTTAACGATCGGGAGGAGATGGACTTCTCCGGCTTCATCAGTATTCTCAAAACCCATGAGATGGAGATGAAGGTAAGAGAAGAAAGGGCGACGCCCAAGAAGAAAGCACTCACCTTCAAAGCCACTCCAACCATCCATGAAGAGGATGACTCATCGGAGGATTGCGATGAGGATTTTGCCATGCTCATCCAGAAGGTGGGCAAAATGTTCTACAAGAAAGGGAGGCAAAGCAACTTCCGAAGAGGGAAACCTCAAGGAAGATTTGAGAAGAAAAGAGAGAACCCCGGTCCTTGCTTCCATTGCAAGAAGATCGGACACCTTATTGCGGATTACCCCGCTCTTCAAGCAACCACCTCCAAGAACGGCCAAAGGAAGAAGAAGGCTATGGTGGCCACGTGGGATGACACGGAGTCAGAATCCGAAGAGGAGAACGACGCCGCACACATGTGCTTCATGGCACATGGAGATGATGTATCTAAGGTATGCCTAGACAACTCTATTGATGATGATGAACTTACCATGGATGAGCTTGCTCAATTTTTTGAAGAATTACAACATAGGTATGAGATTTCTCAATCTCAAAATAAAAAATTGAAAAAGGAAAATGACTCTTTAAAAAATAAACTTGATACTTGTATAAAAGAGAAAAATGATTTATCTATTGCTTTTGAAAAATATAAAAAACTTGTAAAGGAAAAACTTCTATTTCCTCATGTAATAAAAATGAATTTGTAGAAATTCAAAAACGTGTTGAAACTTTGGATAATACTTTAAAGAAGTGTGCCCTTGATTTGAACAAGTTTG
The DNA here is from genome assembly GCA_038442645.1 of Agave tequilana. Classification (NCBI taxonomy): domain Eukaryota; kingdom Viridiplantae; phylum Streptophyta; class Magnoliopsida; order Asparagales; family Asparagaceae; genus Agave; species Agave tequilana. Next base: position 58,624 of record JAVJIF010028479.1, on the reverse strand, counting down.
CATCTAGGTTTCCCAAAGGAATAACCCAAGGGAAACACACTCATCATAAACATCATTCACGAACACACAAACATGCACACTCACATAATCATGCTTTTATGTATAATAATGGTAGAATTTATGTTTGCACGCATTGTGGCCGCAAAGGCCATTTAGAAAAGTTTTATTTTGCTAAACATAATGTAAATAATAAACATGTTTGGGTTCGCCCCGGTACTAATCCAATAGGACCCAAGAAAATATGGGTACCAAAAGACCCATCCAATTTAGTTGAAACAGGTGGATCTTCTTCCTCCAAGACTTAGGGGGAGACGGTGCCCGGGTGGTGGATGCATCAAAGCTCAAAGAACACATCGCGCTTGCATCACTATCATGGAGGCACCTATTTTTGGAGATTGCCCCTCATTTGGTAACATCTCCATTTAAAAGTTTTAATTTTTGTGTATATGTACAATTGCATAGGATTGTTAGTTTACTTTTATGCTACATTGATATATGTTAGTATAAACCTACATCTCTATCATGATTGTGCATATGCCATGTTTTAATTTTGATATCTTGTCTTGTATGCCATATGTATTGAATGTCCACATATATAATTTTGATCATATATCTATATACATTTTATTTCAAAAATTAATTTTGTAAAAATTCATATTTAAAGCAAATACATTAGAGATGGCAATTGCGCACCTCAACTCATTTATGAGGAATCAAGAGGATGAAGTTCAGAACCCTTCACCGGGTATTCGGCTTCAACATCTCTAAAAACTTTGTTTTGTATGAAAAATAAGATTAAAATGTCTTGTGTGAATGTTTGTTGATATTATAACTTAATGAAGATTTAAAACATATTGTTGTAATCCTGTATGTTAAATATATCCTACTTGTATTTGTTAAAATTTCCTTTTAAATTTTTTTAAGGGCATTTACTGTTGACAGATTTCAGGCAAAGCCGGCCGACCGTCTCTGAGCTCGGGTCGACCGACTTCGCCTGGAAGAAAGACTTTTCTTCCTTCCCTGTTGCCGGCCGACCCGTATGGTCGACCGCTGCTGTCTGCAGTGCTCTCGGGTTTTCTTAGTCGACCGACCCGGTCGACCGCTCTGTGTTACAGAGCTCTCGGGATTTTTGGGTCGACCGACCCGGTCGACCGTGCGTCGATTTCATGCCCTAGTCTGTCTATTTAAAACACTTTTTCTCTCTCTCTCTCTCTCACTCTCAACTGCCGATCCCCATTTCTTTCTTCCTCAAAATTTCACCTAAAATCTCATCTCTCAATCCCTTTCAAATTAATTTAAATCTTAGGTTTACTCTCCTGTTTTGGAGTTTGATCTTCAGTTTCAGGGCGTTTCACCGTCAGATTTCGGAGAAATTCCAGATCTAGGGTTCTTGGTTCTTCTTCAAGGTAAAAAATTTGATTTTTATCTTAATTTGTGATCTCTAGCTTTAAGATCTTCAATCCTTTGTCAAGATTGTTAGGTATCCTTGTTGTTAGATCAAGCCCTAACTATTTTTTATCTAAATCCTTCCATTTTCACCAAGATTTCTAAAATGATTAAGAGATCAAGGACTGAAAAAGGAAAATCAGTGGCTCCTTCATCATCCCATACCCCTAAACCTAAAAGACCCTTCATAAATGAACTTGCTGGAAACAGATTCATCCAACTTTCCAAAAGATCGGTCATTTCGGGGAGATGTGTCATACTTCAAGATTTTGAGCATCTAAACATCCCCCACATCTTGAGGAATAACTCTCTAGACGAGTTCATGACCATTAGGGAACCTGTCTATACTTCTCTCGTGCCATATTTTTATTCCAACTTTTCTTTCGAGGCAAATCGAGTTAGGCCCAGAGTCCTAGGAAGGGACATTGACATTGACCTAAGTCAATTTGCTGATATTTTGCATCTCTCCTCTGGAGGAGTTGATGTGTATACCTTTGATCTGCATGATTTTGTTTATCCAGACGGTGAGTCTGCGCTCACCGCTTCCACCTTGATTCACGGGGATGACAACCCCGGTTTGGTAAGGAACGAAGGCGTGAGCAAGTTCACCCTCACTGCCCAAGTCCTAGCCAAATTCATTTTCTATAACATTATTCCAAAATCTGGGGAATATAGCAATGCCAGAGGTCCTGTTCCACTTATTATCTATTTCCTTCTGAGAGGCATTAGGATGGATATCCCTCATCTCATTGCTTCACACATGGCCTCAGATCAAATCTGCATGCCCGGTAGGCACTTGCCTTATGGCATGCTTATCACCCACCTCCTCAGAGGTCTTGGCTTTGATCTTTCTTCTGAGAGTCCTTCTGATCCATCTGTGAACCTAGACAGCGTCCTTTTGAAGAGGATGGATGCTCAGATGCGTCGTCACGCTCCTGAGCAGCCTCCTGTTCCTCCTGCTGTTGCTCCAGGTTCCTCATCGGTCCCAGGGTCTTCTTCGGCCCCACGGAGTTCTTCTGCTCTAGGCCCAGTCATATCTCCAGATTTTCAGGCCTTTATCTCTTCTGAGATTCGCTCTCAGATCCAGGAGCACCAGTCTTGGATTGAGCAGCGAGATGCAGCTTTTCGTGCGGAGATGGACGCACGCTTCCAACAAGAGGCAGCTTTTCGTGCGGAGATGGACTCACGTTTCCAAGGGATTCGTAATGATATGTCTTACTTTGCTGATTCCATGAGATTCGTGGACTCACAATTTGAGGCACTCTTTACGAAGTTCAATATGCTTGGTCCTGATCCCACATCTATTTCTCGTCCACTTCCCTCCACCGCCCCCCCATTTCCTGTCAGAGCTCCTTCTACTGTTCCTCCACCACAGCCAAGAGTTGTTGGCATTGATCCAGAGGAGGCGGTTTCTTCTTCTTCTTCTTCTGAGTCCGAGGCTGATGATGATGGTGACAAGAAGATGGCTGAAGGTACTGATGTGCAGAGCTCGTCTGAGGAAGATGATGATGAGGAAGACGATGAGGACGACGACGCTGGTGGTGCCAAGTGATGAGAGTGACCTTCCCTTATTTGATGATGTCAAAAAGGGGGAGAGTTATTTATGAGAGAGACCTATATTTTGTGTATTTACATTTTGTACTATTTCTGTTGGACATCTTTTTAGTTGGACATGTATTTTCTTTGTGTGGACATGTGTCCTTACCCTTATGTCATGTATGATATGTGTTTTTCACCTCTATTTATGACATGAGTGATCTCTAGCTTTTATCATTTGTGTTGTGGATTATCATGTACCACTTATCATTTGTGATATTCATCTATGCTTGAGTATACTTTTATGATATGCATGTGTTGAGGGGAGCTTCATTTGAAGTCTCTACCCAAAATATTTGTGATAACTATATATGTTTTGTCATCCTCAAAAAGGGGGAGATTGTTGGCCCAAAGGCCATTAGCCCTATATCTTGATGGATATTTTGATGATAACAAACCATATTTAGTTATGTATTTAACAATTTTTGTTTAAAAGAATTTCAGGTTAAAACAAGTTGATTTGACGACTCCGATATCAAGACTCACAAGTTTGGACGTCGCTAAAGATTTGCATTCCCAAGCTAAGCACATTAGAAAGCTTCGGGAACAAGACTTTGAAGATCAAGACTTTGAAGAAAAGAACAAGTTTTGTATTTTACTTTTCTTTTTAGACTTTTTTTCAAAACCTAGATGTTAGAAGTAGAGTTATGGGATTAACACTTTCACACACAATTTAGTTTGGTTCATAGCTTCAAAAAGAATTTCAATTTCTATTATTTCCAACTTAGTTTTAGAGTTAACATATTTTTGGAAATTAGTTTTAGAAACCCTAAGTTTGGAAAAACAACTTTTGGAAAAACAAGTTTTTATCAAAGAGGATCTTTATCAAAATGTTTTAACATGTTAGAGTAGTGATATATGATCATACTCTCATTTTTATATAGTCCAAAACCTCAACCCAAAAGACCAACCCAAAACCCAAGTTTCTGGTTTCTGCAGAGTCTGATTTTTCAGATCTGACAGAAGCCGGTCGACCGTCCGGGTCGACCGACGTGCACCACTGTGCATGTGTGCACGTCGGCCGACCGCTCGGGTCGACCGGGCATTTTACAGTGCTCTCTGTTTGTTTGGGTCGACCGGACGGTCGACCTATGTTCCCCAACGGTCAGAAATATGACCATTGGCGGTCGACCGACCCGGTCGACCGGCAGTTGTCAGAAATTCTGACAGACTCCAACAGCTCTATTTTCTGACAGACTTTTTGTTAGGATCTTACCCCAACGGATTTTTCTAGTTGTTTCATAGTCTTTTCATCTCCTATAAATAGGAGGTCATTTCAACATGATATGACAACTATTTTACAAGTATTGAAAATCATTTTTATAAGTTTTCTCTTTAGAAAAGATTTCTCTCAAAAGCCAAAATTTCTAAACACCTTCTTGAAGCCTTTACCTCTACTTCACTCTAGATTTTGCACTACACAATCCCAAAATTCTACATCTACATATTGGTTATAGGATTGTGCTAAGTGAGCGATTTTTGATCAAGTGTGGTCATTTTCTTCTTGAGCGAAGTTGTAGAGGCATCGGCCTCAAGCGAGCTAGTGAGCTCCGGGTGGTGTTGCGGCATCACAAGAGATAGGACAAGTGTGTCCTTGTATTGGCGATCCAGTGGGATCAACAATAGTGGAAATCCTTCAAGTGTGAAGGCGGGGACGTAGAGCGTGGCTCGAACCTCGGAAACATATCTTCGTGTTTGCGTTTGCTCAAATTTCTCTAAACTCAAACTCCTTTATTTCTTGCATTATTTATTGCCTTCATTGTTGCAAGTCTTTTATTTTGAGCTAGTTGTTTAGTTGAATTTTTAAATTCCGCATTATTGTCATATTCCATATAGCCATCACCTATTCACCCCCCCTCTAGGTGATTTCACCAGGTGGGGGTAAGATTGGTGGGAGCTATCCGCGCAGAAGCGACGGGCCTAATGAAGCCAAACCACTAGCCATCGGGATTCGCCCCTCAATCCCCAACCTTAGTCACTGATTTGACTGGAGTGTGAATCAAAAATAATTTGCAACCTCAGCTGATCTCTTAACGAGTCCGGATGTCCCTAGGGCCAACGTCTATCAAATTTTATTAAAAAGCTTAGGATTGTGAGTGCTTGGAATATGATTTTTGGGTCAAGGAAGGGTGATTTATCTATTGTATCAAATTTTATTAAATTTTATTAAAAAATAAACTTGATACTTGTATAAAAGAGAAAAATGATTTATCTATTGCTTTTGAAAAATATAAAATAACTTGTAAAGGAAAAACTTCTATTTCCTCATGTAATAAAAATGAATTTGTAGAAATTCAAAAACGTGTTGAAACTTTGGATAATACTTTAAAGAAGTGTGCCCTTGATTTGAACAAGTTTGCATCTAGGTTTCCCAAAGGAATAACCCAAGGGAAACACACTCATCATAAACATCATTCACGAACACACAAACATGCACACTCACATAATCATGCTTTTATGTATAATAATGGTAGAATTTATGTTTGCACGCATTGTGGCCGCAAAGGCCATTTAGAAAAGTTTTATTTTGCTAAACATAATGTAAATAATAAACATGTTTGGGTTCGCCCCGGTACTAATCCAATAGGACCCAAGAAAATATGGGTACCAAAAGACCCATCCAATTTAGTTGAAACAGGTGGATCTTCTTCCTCCAAGACTTAGGGGGAGACGGTGCCCGGGTGGTGGATGCATCAAAGCTCAAAGAACACATCGCGCTTGCATCACTATCATGGAGGCACCTATTTTTGAGATTGCCCTCATTTGGTAACATCTCCATTTAAAAGTTTTAATTTTTGTGTATATGTACAATTGCATAGGATTGTTAGTTTACTTTTATGCTACATTGATATATGTTAGTATAAACCTACATCTCTATCATGATTGTGCATATGCCATGTTTTAATTTTGATATCTTGTCTTGTATGCCATATGTATTGAATGTCCACATATATAATTTTGATCATATATCTATATACATTTTATTTCAAAAATTAATTTTGTAAAAATTCATATTTAAAGCAAATACATTAGAGATGGCAATTGCGCACCTCAACTCATTTATGAGGAATCAAGAGGATGAAGTTCAGAACCCTTCACCGGGTATTCGGCTTCAACATCTCTAAAAACTTTGTTTTGTATGAAAAATAAGATTAAAATGTCTTGTGTGAATGTTTGTTGATATTATAACTTAATGAAGATTTAAAACATATTGTTGTAATCCTGTATGTTAAATATATCCTACTTGTATTTGTTAAAATTTCCTTTTAAATTTTTTTAAGGGCATTTACTGTTGACAGATTTCAGGCAAAGCCGGCCGACCGTCTCTGAGCTCGGGTCGACCGACTTCGCCTGGAAGAAAGACTTTTCTTCCTTCCCTGTTGCCTTGCCGCCGACCCGTACGGTCGACCGCTGCTGTCTGCAGTGCTCTCGGGTTTTCTTAGTCGACCGACCCGGTCGACCGCTCTGTGTTACAGAGCTCTCGGGATTTTTGGGTCGACCGACCCGGTCGACCGTGCGTCGATTTCATGCCCTAGTCTGTCTATTTAAAACACTTTTTCTCTCTCTCTCTCTCACTTTCAACTGCCGATCCCCATTTCTTTCTTCCTCAAAATTTCACCTAAAATCCTCATCTCTCAATCCCTTTCAAATTAATTTAAATCTTAGGTTTACTCTCCTGTTTTGGAGTTTGATCTTCAGTTTCAGGGCGTTTCACCGTCAGATTTCGGAGAAATTCCAGATCTAGGGTTCTTGGTTCTTCTTCAAGGTAAAAAATTTGATTTTTATCTTAATTTGTGATCTCTAGCTTTAAGATCTTCAATCCTTTGTCAAGATTGTTAGGTATCCTTGTTGTTAGATCAAGCCCTAACTATTTTTTATCTAAATCCTTCCATTTTCACCAAGATTTCTAAAATGATTAAGAGATCAAGGACTGAAAAAGGAAAATCAGTGGCTCCTTCATCATCCCATACCCCTAAACCTAAAAGACCCTTCATAAATGAACTTGCTGGAAACAGATTCATCCAACTTTCCAAAAGATCGGTCATTTCGGGGAGATGTGTCATACTTCAAGATTTTGAGCATCTAAACATCCCCCACATCTTGAGGAATAACTCTCTAGACGAGTTCATGACCATTAGGGAACCCGTCTATACTTCTCTCGTGCCATATTTTTATTCCAACTTTTCTTTCGAGGCAAATCGAGTTAGGCCCAGAGTCCTAGGAAGGGACATTGACATTGACCTAAGTCAATTTGCTGATATTTTGCATCTCTCCTCTGGAGGAGTTGATGTGTATACCTTTGATCTGCATGATTTTGTTTATCCAGACGGTGAGTCTGCGCTCACCGCTTCCACCTTGATTCACGGGGATGACAACCCCGGTTTGGTAAGGAACGAAGGCGTGAGCAAGTTCACCCTCACTGCCCAAGTCCTAGCCAAATTCATTTTCTATAACATTATTCCAAAATCTGGGGAATATAGCAATGCCAGAGGTCCTGTTCCACTTATTATCTATTTCCTTCTGAGAGGCATTAGGATGGATATCCCTCATCTCATTGCTTCACACATGGCCTCAGATCAAATCCGCATGCCCGGTAGGCACTTGCCTTATGGCATGCTTATCACCCACCTCCTCAGAGGTCTTGGCTTTGATCTTTCTTCTGAGAGTCCTTCTGATCCATCTGTGAACCTAGACAGCGTCCTTTTGAAGAGGATGGATGCTCAGATGCATCGTCACGCTCCTGAGCAGCCTCCTGTTCCTCCTGCTGTTGCTCCAGGTTCCTCATCGGTCCCAGGGTCTTCTTCGGCCCCACGACGGAGTTCTTCTGCTCTAGGCCCAGTCATATCTCCAGATTTTCAGGCCTTTATCTCTTCTGAGATTCGCTCTCAGATCCAGGAGCACCAGTCTTGGATTGAGTAGCGAGATGCAGCTTTTCGTGCGGAGATGGACGCACGCTTCCAACAAGAGGCAGCTTTTCGTGCGGAGATGGACTCACGTTTCCAAGGGATTCGTAATGATATGTCTTACTTTGCTGATTCCATGAGATTCGTGGACTCACAATTTGAGGCACTCTTTACGAAGTTCAATATGCTTGGTCCTGATCCCACATCTATTTCTCGTCCACTTCCCTCACCGGCCCTCCATTTCCTGTCAGAGCTCCTTCTACTGTTCCTCCACCACAGCCAAGAGTTGTTGGCATTGATCCAGAGGAGGCGGTTTCTTCTTCTTCTTCTTCTGAGTCCGAGGCTGATGATGATGGTGACAAGAAGATGGCTGAAGGTACTGATGTGCAGAGCTCGTCTGAGGAAGATGATGATGAGGAAGACGATGAGGACGACGACGCTGGTGGTGCCAAGTGATGAGAGTGACCTTCCCTTATTTGATGATGTCAAAAAGGGGGAGAGTTATTTATGAGAGAGACCTATATTTTGTGTATTTACATTTTGTACTATTTCTGTTGGACATCTTTTTAGTTGGACATGTATTTTCTTTGTGTGGACATGTGTCCTTACCCTTATGTCATGTATGAACATGTGTTTCACCTCTATTTATGACATGAGTGATCTCTAGCTTTTATCATTTGTGTTGTGGATTATCATGTACCACTTATCATTTGTGATATTCATCTATGCTTGAGTATACTTTTATGATATGCATGTGTTGAGGGGGAGCTTCATTTGAAGTCTCTACCCAAAATATTTGTGATAACTATATATGTTTTGTCATCCTCAAAAAGGGGGAGATTGTTGGCCCAAAGGCCATTAGCCCTATATCTTGATGGATATTTTGATGATAACAAACCATATTTAGTTATGTATTTAACAATTTTTGTTTAAAAGAATTTCAGGTTAAAACAAGTTGATTTGACGACTCCGATATCAAGACTCACAAGTTTGGACGTCGCTAAAGATTTGCATTCCCAAGCTAAGCACATTAGAAAGCTTCGGGAACAAGACTTTGAAGATCAAGACTTTGAAGAAAAGAACAAGTTTTGTATTTTACTTTTCTTTTTAGACTTTTTTTCAAAACCTAGATGTTAGAAGTAGAGTTATGGGATTAACACTTTCACACACAATTTAGTTTGGTTCATAGCTTCAAAAAGAATTTCAATTTCTATTATTTCCAACTTAGTTTTAGAGTTAACATATTTTTTGGAAATTAGTTTTAGAAACCCTAAGTTTGGAAAAACAACTTTTGGAAAAACAAGTTTTTATCAAAGAGGATCTTTATCAAAATGTTTTAACATGTTAGAGTAGTGATATATGATCATACTCTCATTTTTATATAGTCCAAAACCTCAACCCAAAAGACCAACCCAAAACCCAAGTTTCTGGTTTCTGCAGAGTCTGATTTTTCAGATCTGACAGAAGCCGGTCGACCGTCCGGGTCGACCGACGTGCACCACTGTGCATGTGTGCACGTCGGCCGACCGCTCGGGTCGACCGGGCATTTTACAGTGCTCTCTGTTTGTTTGGGTCGACCGGACGGTCGACCTATGTTCCCCAACGGTCAGAAATATGACCATTGGCGGTCGACCGACCCGGTCGACCGGCAGTTGTCAGAAATTCTGACAGACTCCAACAGCTCTATTTTCTGACAGACTTTTTGTTAGGATCTTACCCCAACGGATTTTTCTAGTTGTTTCATAGTCTTTTCATCTCCTATAAATAGGAGGTCATTTCAACATGATATGACAACTATTTTACAAGTATTGAAAATCATTTTTATAAGTTTTCTCTTTAGAAAAGATTTCTCTCAAAAGCCAAAATTTCTAAACACCTTCTTGAAGCCTTTACCTCTACTTCACTCTAGATTTTGCACTACACAATCCCAAAATTCTACATCTACATATTGGTTATAGGATTGTGCTAAGTGAGCGATTTTTGATCAAGTGTGGTCATTTTCTTCTTGAGCGAAGTTGTAGAGGCATCGGCCTCAAGCGAGCTAGTGAGCTCCGGGTGGTGTTGCGGCATCACAAGAGATAGGACAAGTGTGTCCTTGTATTGGCGATCCAGTGGGATCAACAATAGTGGAAATCCTTCAAGTGTGAAGGCGGGGACGTAGAGCGTGGCTCGAACCTCGGAAACATATCTTCGTGTTTGCGTTTGCTCAAATTTCTCTAAACTCAAACTCCTTTATTTCTTGCATTATTTATTGCCTTCATTGTTGCAAGTCTTTTATTTTGAGCTAGTTGTTTAGTTGAATTTTTAAATTCCGCATTATTTTCATATTCCATATAGCCATCACCTATTCACCCCCCCTCTAGGTGATTTCACCAGGTGGGGGTAAGATTGGTGGGAGCTATCCGCGCAGAAGCGACGGGCCTAATGAAGCCAAACCACTAGCCATCGGGATTTCGCCCCTCAATCCCCAACCTTAGTCACTGATTTGACTGGAGTGTGAATCAAAAATAATTTGCAACCTCAGCTGATCTCTTAACGAGTCCGGATGTCCCTAGGGGCCAACGTCTATCAAATTTTATTAAAAAGCTTAGGATTGTGAGTGCTTGGAATATGATTTTTGGGTCAAGGAAGGGTGATTAAATCCCCACCTTATCTTGTTATTGGGTATTGCCCTTAAAATCAATTTTGTGCAAGTGTACAAGATAAACAAGATTCACTCAAAGCGATTTAAATCAAATAAGAGATGAGTTCTATTCTGAATGCAATGCGTACGTACCTTGCTCTAGCACTCTTCAACAGTAAAGTTAATGAATTGAAAAGACACGTGCCTAAAATGCAAACGTCTAATCAATTTTTTTAAATTTTCAACAAGTGTTTTACTGTTGGTTTATTAGCAGGCTCCTGGTGATAGCATACAAGAAATAAAATTTGCAGCAAGCTATATTTTTGCAAAGCAAGCAGCCCTGCACGAAACTAGTCAGTAATGAACTCTTCCTTGCCGCAGTTCCGCGGCCGGAGCCGAGCAAACACGACAATTTAGAGGGTACTTGGTCTCTGCTTTCTAGAGCAGAGGCCCAAGACCACTTATATGTTACTGCAAGTCTTCTTTCCTGTTTTCTCTGACCTGTAACCTGCAACAGAGAAGAAAAATTCGTTTCAATTCCAAAGATTCAATGAAAAACTGTTACCCTCCCCTGCAACGGCGCCTAAAATTTGTTCAGAAGGATTAATTGTATTGAAAAGAGGTTTAGAGTAAACCGTTGGTTGCCGTGTACCGATGATCAAGAACTTTGAATGTTTATGTAGGTTTACTTTGCTCCTTCCGAATCACCGTTCGTAGCATAAGCTAGGACGGGTCGTATCCGCAGGGAGGGTAAGCGATAGAAGTATTCAAGGTTTGTATTGAAATTTTTGTGAAAAAAATGAAGGTTCTTCTTTGTTTTAAGAAATGAAAAAAAATAAAATAATGTGAAGATGAGTGGAAAACCTTTGGGCGTTATGTAAAAGAAAAGAAGAAACGAGAATAAAGATGGAAGGAAAACAGAAGTATTTGAAAAGAAGAAGTTTTCAGAAGAGAGATTGTTAAGAATGATATAAAGAGAAGCCATGACTAACTAACATTTCAATTTACTAACTTACTACTCTCGTTGGGTGATGCATGCCTCATTGTGAATCATCGGCAATGGTATGTCTTGCTTTATCAAGTCCATGTATTGTCCCATATCGAAGGTGTTTCTCTTCTAGGCTAGTTGCCTCCTTAAATCATTGGCTCCCTAAATAGATTTTCATTAGTGGAACAAGGATAGTCACTTTTAACGATGCTAAGAAACATACAAGATTCATTATGAAAATCACCTAGAGGGGGTGAATAGGTGATGGCTAATCTAATGGTCACTCAATGACAAATAATGCAGAATTAAAAACTATTATGACCTAATTAAACTTCTTATACTAAACACCATGTTTAACACAAGAGTGTAGCCGAATTCCCCGTGAAGGGCTATGGACTAACTCTTCTAGATTCCCCTTAAATGGGTTGAGGTGCCGCATTGGCTCTCTTGGTTGAAAACTAGTGTTAGCAAATAATCCCCAAGCAATATAACAATTAAGCACAATGAATATCAAGCATGTAAAGATAAACACAATAATAGCATGCAAGATATAAACAAGTAAGGGAGAGTGAGAGTGAGCAATCGCAAACACAAGAGATTTGTTTCGAGGTTCGAGCACACTTGCTCTACATCCCCGCCTTCGACACACGAAGGATTTCCACTATGCACGATCCCAATGGATCACTCCTCGGTGCCCAATACCTACAAACCCTCGGACTCTCTAGTCCCGTACACACGTAAGCCCCACAAGCTTGCCGAGGCCGCACCTCAAACAAAGAGTTCACACACGAACTCTAAACCACCGTGAACACACAAGTCCACCTCCTTAAAGTACAAGATGAAATCTTGGTGATCTAAACACTTTGATCACCAATAAAAAACTCTCACAACACAATCCTATGGATAGATAAAGCAATGGATAGCTCAAGTGATTGTGAGAAAATAAGGATTGAATCTATGGTGAAAAACTTAAGAAAATCTCTTTTAACACTCTTGATAAAAACTACCCTTTCGATAGGAAATATTTGCTCTCAATTTTGTGGAGAAAAACTTCTGAAAAGAGTAGGAAAAACTGGCTCTAAAAGTCTCCAAAAATCTTGGTGAAAACAATGCCCAAACCCCCAAATTTATAGGCTCAGAAAAACTAGCCGTTGGGGTCTGTCAGACCTGTCGGTCGACCGGCCAATGGTCATATTTCTGACCGTTGTGCCATCGGTCGTTCGGTCAGTCGACCGAAGCCAGATACAGAGAGCACAGCTCTCTGTCAGGTCGACCAGTCGGTCGACCGGGGCCTTTCCAGATAGCAGAGCTCTCTGGACGGTCGACCAGCTCGGTCGACCAGCCACCTGCTAGGTCAAGGTGTGCACGTCTGTGCACGTCGGTCGACCGACTTCAGAACTCGGTCGACCGGTCAGTCGACTGCTGAAGCCTGAAACAGAAAATCTGGGATTTAAACTAAGGTATTTTAACACAAATAAAATCCCATAAAATACTAAAAAATCTACAGAAATAGTTTTGATGTTATACCTGATAAACAAATATGCTTGCACAAAATCAAGGCATGTTACAAATGATTTGAACTATTTTTGTAACTTTGAAAAATATGGCTCAAAACAAAAATAGTATTTTCCAAATGATTTTTCCAAAACTTGTGTTTTCCAAAACTTCACCAAATACAAAAACAAGATATTTAAAACTCATTTGAAGCATAGAGTGTATGGATATGATCCACTACACAAACATGGTGAAATATCTATGTTTTTGACATTAAGCTCTAAACACGGTTTTGGTTAAAAACATAAGACTTGGATATCAAGAACTAAAATGGTATTTTCTAAAGTAAGAATTCTTTTGTAAAAACAAAACTATCAAGAGTGTGTGTGTATATGTACTTGAGCAATCCACCAACTATTCTATCCTTTACATTTTAACTAAAAACAAAATCTTACAAAAACAAACCTAAACACAAGTCTCCATCTTCTTGAAGTCTTCTCATCTTCTAGACTTGGTCCAAACACGATCCAACGAGCTCGACTCCTCTTGACTACTTGATGTGTTCTTGATGCATAGGCTCGTGAATCAACCGGTGCTAGCTCTAAACTTGACTTTAAATCCTTTGTTGAAGCTTCACACCTACTAAGATCTTGATAATGAATCTGTCACTAATTAAAACACAAGATCATTAGTACAATACTACATAAGTTGATCATCATCAAAACTAGAGTGATGGGCCTTTGGGCCAACAATCTCCCCCTTTTTGATGATGACAAAACTCATGAAGTTATATATGCATGGATTAAAGTAAAGCTTCAAAGAAGCTCCCCCTTAACTCATGCATATACATAAAAATAAATATATGCAATGAATAATACTAAACATGAACATGCATAAAATAATAAAACATGTTCTTGAGGACAATAAATGTTTATTTGTTATGCATGAACTCAATATATGCAAAAAACAACAAATGCATATAAAACTCTACATCTTCTCCCCCTTTTTGTCAATCATCAACAAAGGGGTTAAAGTAAAATCAAAATCTTTCTCTCCCTTTTTGTCATAAACAAAGAATCAATAAAGGGGTAAACATAAGACAATCAATAAAGGATTATATGCGATATACATTCATGAAGAGGAAGACGCTAAGTTAACTTCCCTACACACATGCATTACATGAAGAAAGGGATGATAAGCCCTAACTCACATAACACATGACATGCAGTGCATAAGAGGAGATGTAAAGCTCCCCCTACACACGTGTATCACATAAAGAGGAGATGTCAAGCTCCTCAATACTAGATGCACTCAATCATGAATCTATATGTAGAAAAGATGTGAAGCTCCCCTTGCATATAGGCAATGCAAATCAAAAATGTTTTGATTTTTCTTATTAAAACAAAATTTTGAATTTTTCTCAATAAACCAAATTTTGAAAAATCTTAGAAATTCATAGTTTAGATGTCAATTAAACATAATTTTTAATGGTACCAATTGTAAAACAACCAAATCAATTGTAAATACAAATTTTGAATTTTGATACCAATTTTAAAACACAATGCATAAGCTTATTTAAAAATATGAATTACCAATTGAAATTTGAATTAAGCTTAGCATAAACAAACTTTGTGCTTAAAACATGTAAATCGATTTTTAACTCAAGCACAAAACCAATCATATATATGTATGAAAAAGAAAATACCAATCGAAATTGATACTATTTGAAAATGAGGCATACATATATAGAAAACAAAATATGAGTATATACAAAAAGAGTCATATTGATACCAATTGAAAATATCCAATTATACCAATTGAAAACTAAGATTAAGTGTATATATCATATAATCTACCATATGAAGAATTCGAACTAGATAATATGAAAAAAATTGAAAACTAGTACGAAATCCTTCAAGCAAGGAATAAAACAAAAATGTTTTTCATGAAACATGTGTAAATCAAATGGCACTAAAACACTATAAATCCATAAAGCCCATATAGAACTCATGAAAACATACTCATGAGAGAACATTCAAGAGAAGTGTGTTCACTAGTATTATGTGGAACAAGGCATCATGAAAATGACAATTAATCTCAATATTCCTTAAAACAAGAAAACATGAAAATCATCACAAATTTTCATTAAACACAATTGAGTCTATATATATATATAGATTTGCATGAAAGGCAAATGACTCAAGGAGTATACATGTATATCTTAAAGTTTGGCAAAATAAACATATACATGAAATGAAAACACATGATAAAAAAAAACAAATCCTAAATGGGAATAAAAGTTTGAAAATGTATGGATCATCAAAACTAGGCTATACTAGCACATCTAATGGGCACAAATAAGCAATCAAACCCAAACATATATAGATTTATTTGTGACCCACTATATGTACAAGTATAAATCATAGTGTTAACAAAAACTAACATTTAAACTAATATTCAAATCATGAAGCATCAAAACTAGACATGATTAGAACCATGTTATAAACAAATATTGAGAACACAAAAGAATTTATCCATATGATTGAAAAAATAGAATCATGTGTATATCTCATAAACTAATTGAAGAATAAATAACTAGTATAAATTAATTTTTGAAACACTAGTTAAAGATCCTTCAAAAACATCAAATCATATAATTTTCATAAATCATAACTAGATACACAAAAATTTAAGCACTCATGGTCTATAAAGCTCAAAAATGATCATGAAGCTAAGTCACGATGTAACACCCCGTTCCCGGAATACGTACTTAGTTGCGTATTCGTATTTTCTGATCGTATTTTTGATTTACTTCCTGTATTCGTTTTGTATTATGAAGTATTCATATGATCGTTTTGTCTTGGATCTGGATTCGCGGACTCGGAGTCAGCCCTAGTCTGAACCGAGGACCCGATCCTAGAGTATTGCTCGGTTTGGACATTCTGGTATTTCGATTTAATTGATTTCAGTTTTGAACATCATTTTCCAATATTTTAGATTTTCTATGATTTTCTGAAATTTTCCTAAATTAAGTTGAAAATCTTCAAAACCGGTATCGACCAGTGCCACTGACCGATTCTCGGATTTTTAATTTACAAACGGAGTTGAATTTTAAGAAACGGCTTTCCAGTAACTTCTTAAAATCACCTTTTCTATCTAAATACTTTTTCTGAGAATTTTCTAAATTTATCAAAATTGTACTGGATTTGGTGTCGGCCAGTATCACTAGTTGATTCCAGGAATTTTAATTTACAATTGAAATCAAATTTCTAGATTCCGCTTTCATATTACTTCTTAAAATTATATTTTCTTCCTTCAGGCATTTTCTGAGATTTTTCAGATTTTATCAAAAATCTGGCCGACCCGGTGTAGACCAGTATTGACGATTGACCTTATGATTTTTATTTTGAAAATGGGATTGAATTCCTGAAAATCGATTTCACCAAAAATTATTTTAATATTTATTATTTTTGAGAATTTTTGGGAAGCTTTTCAAGTTACTTTATTTTTGGGACTTTTCCGGAGTTTTCGGTGTTTTCCCAGATACCGGAATAGTATCCAGATATTTTCCCACTTTTCTCTCTCCTTCCCCAAACGCGAGATTCACCAACCTTGATTTTGCATTTAATGCGGAGATCCTCTCTATGCCGCATTTAATGCACTGCCAATCAATCCCAATCAAGTCATCATGACTTTTGTCCTTTTGTGAAACGCAGCTTTGGCATCTTCCCTAGACGCAGCCTTGTTTCCCGCGTTTGGCCCATTTTGGCCTAAACGCAGCCCTTCTTTTGTTGAGACGCAGCCATCTCCTTCCAATGAAACGCAAGTTTCATTCTTTGGCTTCAAAAGTCAAATTTGCAATCATTGCCTCCTTCATATATAAATAACCCTCTCTCCTTCTCTCTCCTTCATTTTCTCTTCTTCTTCTTCTTCCTTGCTTCCTGCAGCCAACAGAGAAGCCACAAGAGCCTCCTCCTCCTTCTTTTGGCCACCATCTCCTCCACCACTCCTTCACCAAACACCACCACTTCCTTCTCCTCCATCTCCTACTCCACTTCCAACAACTAACAACCACAACACCACCTCCACCATCTTCTTCTTCCTCATTTCTCCACCATGAACCCATTAAGCTCCAAAGTTTCACCACCCTCTCCACCACCATATGCTCCACCGTAATCACCACCAAATATACCACCTTCACCTCCACGGCGAGCTCTTTCATACTAGCCAATTCGTCGCTCCCCGTGGCACCGTTTGCAAAATCTCATTTCGACCACTTGAACTTGACTTACACCCTCAACTTTCATCTCTTGTGAAGACCGGCCTCACCTTTTGGTTTGGGGCCGCGTTCTTCTCCGTTGGCGCGACGCAAAGGGCCGGTACCCTCCTTTTGGATTGGGGCCGAACTTCCCTTTGCTGGACGCGGCAAGGATCATCTTGGGCGAGTGTTTTTCCTCGCCAAGACTTGGTTAACTTGTATTTGTATAACAATAAACCAGAACCCTCAGAAGGTTAATCTGCTCTCTGTTTGCCTTTCTAGTCGACTTGATCCTATTGTTAGTCGACTTGAACTCCTATTAGTCGACTACTTTTGACCCTAGTCGACTAACCCCTTTGAAACACAGTCCTTTTCTGCAGACGCGACTCTGTTAGTCGACTACCCCATATTCCCTAGTCGACTAACTTTCTCTTTGAGACGCGGCTTTCTGAAACGCGGCCTTCATTAGTCGACTAACCCAATTGCCCTAGTCGACTAACTTTCTTTCTGAAAACGCAGAACTCTGAAACGCAGCTCTATTAGTCGACTGGGCCCTCTTCTATAAGTCGACTAACTCCTTTATTAGTCGACTACATGTTTCTCCCTAGTCGACTAAGTCTGGCTGTTTGTTGTAGCTAATTCCTTTCTTAATTATGGATCTTATCCTCGAGTCATGCATTATATATGATTATTACATGACTTGTCACTTGACAAATATCACCTTCCCTCCTCTCTGTTTGTTTCCTAACGCGGATCCCATGACCGCGTCCGTGTTCTTCTTGTGTTAACGCGACGCAGCACCCGCATCCGCGTTCTCCTCGCGTCCTGTTTTGAACACGGGTCTCGAACCCCGCGTTTGCGGTGCCTTCACGACGCGACTCCCGCGTCTGTGATTCCCGCGTCTGCTATTCCTGCGACGCGACTCCCGCGTCTCACTCTCAAAACTCGCGTTCCTATGCATACTCCCTCTCTCCCTGTACTCTCTCTATCACTTTCTCTCTAACGCACTGACGCGTAGATTTCCTGGATTCCAGAGTTCAGGGATTTCACTATATGTTCTGAAGAGTTAGGCGAGTGTTCTCGCTTTCTTCTTAGCTTTCCCCTTTCATCTGGTCAACTTATATTATTCATGATTTATGCTGTTTGGAACTAACACCTTCTTTGATTGTGTTCACTATTACTTGACAAACTTGATATGCTGATATTTGACATGCTTTTACTTGATACTTACCATCAACATGCTAATGCCTGTCACCTGTTTATACTACTTGTCATTACATGCTACTATTTAACACATGTATATCACCTGTCAACTGATTTGTTACCATCTAACATCAGACATGATACTACTTGGCAAGACCCCTGTTATGTCATGACTTGCCACGGATTAATATCAATCTCTTGACATGACTTGTTACCTGCCAAATATCATCATCCTGTCATGCTATCACTTGACACCCAGCATGATATACTCGACTATCATGATTATCACGATAACGGGAATGATGACCTGACATCTTGATAGTACAACTGTACTCCAGATACACATGTGATACTTTATAGTACGAACCAGTACTCCTGATATACCTGTATTCCTGACATTCCTGACTTGTTCTTGCTCATTCCCGAAAATCTGATAATCATCTAATAAATCATAAAAGGAACAACTTGCATTGGGTCGTGGGAAACATGCGGCTATCAATATATGTTCGTGTTTACAGTGGTATTAGGCATGTTGTGCAACTAAAACTTCCGGTCTGACCTGTGGGCCTCCAGGCGACCGAGGGGAGAGCTGGCTCCCTCATTCCTGGTACCATCATGATAAGGGCATACATAAGTCCCTCCTGAATTTGCCTTGCGTTAGGTTCCGTCACCAAGCAACGGAACATCCTGGGCCATGGTCCCGGGTATGTACGGGACCCACTGTAAACATAGTTCGTTGATACCCCCGCTGGTTTCCAATAACAATCTTGCTTTACTCGGATATGGATCTATGTGTGCTGGGACGCTAGTTCACATAGCTAGATATCAGGGTAAGACGAGTAATATTAATAAAAGACGCCAGCCTTGGATCTGTGGTATACCTTGCTATGCTTGCTTGTATCAGTTTTTACTTCGGATTTCTGGTTTCATGACTATTATTATATTAACTGCTCATATTCTGCTTTATCCCTTGTATCCGCCTGCCTCCTGTTCATTATCTTATCATGCCCTGAGTGCAGTCGGGTTGTATGTCCTTGGATTATGGTGACATGAGATAAAGGTATATAGATGAGGGTTTCCTTGTTTGGATTATTCCTTCGATGTACTAGTCTCATGGAGCTGTGATCTGAAACCATACAATCAGATTTGCCCGTCCTTGACTTTATTCGGTTTTACCGCTATACATGTACTTACCCTTGCTCGCCACTTGGCATTTGTATCACCACTCGCCTGGGGAGTTTCATCTGACTCCCTGGATTCTCATGTCCAGGTTTTGGAGCTTGGAGCGTGTGGATTCTCCCAGTTGCTGATCAGAGTGGCGCAGCGGTAGCATGGATCCCCAGCAGACCATCTGAAGCCCTATCCTTCCAGGCCCCCTGTGTGCCTCTCGAGTTTCCTTGTAGTAAACTCGTGAGTGCTTTTTATACTGTTTACTCCTGTACATCCCTTTGTGTTCTCGCATTTGCGCCATTCTGGTGATGTAATATTATTGTAATATTGGGTCACCTCTGGTGATAACTCTGTAATTGTACTCGTGTGTTGGAATGTATAATGCACCACTGGCTTCCGTACTCTGATTCTTGCCTGTACTGATGCTTAGCGTATATACGTGAGGGTATTTCTGACCTGCGTATATACGTCGCAGTAACGTCTCCGTACCCGCAGGATCGGGGCGTTACACACGAATACACAAATAAAAATGTGAGTGTTAAAAGATCATGTAAATAGCATTTTTATGAAAATATTCATTGAAGCTCAAATCAAACAAAACAAAAAAATTCATTTTTCATTTTAAACACAAACTTCTAGATATATGTATGATTCATCCAAATCTAACAATATACATACATATCCCAAACGTAAAAGAGTCTATTAAAAATATTTGCATGAAGGCAAAAGACTCACGGGTAAACATGTATATTTATTAGATTTGAAATCAAAAGACATATACAAAAAAAAATGAAAGTAGGCAAAACATGTGTAAATGAGAGAATCATCAAAACTAACTTATACATGTGCATATAGTGGGAACAAATGAGCATGAAGTGCAAACATATATGAATCAATTTGTTCTCACTATTTGTACATGTATATATGCAAGTTTTGAAAAAATCTACATTTAAACTAGTTTATACCACATGAAGCACAAAACAATTAATCTATGTACATGCTAAAGAATATCATGTATGAAAAGCATGTATAGGCTAGTTATAAAAATAAGAGTTTAGAAATAGTTACCAACTAAGGAACTATGTTCCAAAACTCCAAACATGGTGGTCATCCCACCAAAACTCCTTGATAGTGATGCATACATTGTGTGTCAATCAAGTCCGTGTGCATCCACCATCAAGGCACCATGTAATACCCCGTTCCCGGAATACGTACTTAGTTGCGTATTCAGATTTTCGATCGTATTTTGTCGATTTGTTTCCTGTATTTATTCTGTATTATGAATTCCTTATATGATTGTTTTGTCTTGGATTTGGATTCGTGGTCTCGGGGTCAGCCCCAGTCTGAACCAGGGACCCGATCATAGTATATTATTCGATATGGTCTTTCCGGTGATTAGATTTGACCGATTTTAGTTTCAAATATTATTTTCCATTATTATAAATTTTCTATGATTTTCTGGATTTTTCTTGAATTAAAAGGAATTTCTTCAAAACCGTGTCGGCCAGTGCCGCTGACCGATTCCTGGATTTTTATTTCACAAATGGTTTGGAATTTCTAAATGATTCTTTAGACTTTATTTCTTAGAATAATATTTTCTACCTACATGCTTTTTCTGAGGATTTTATAATTTTATGAAAATTCCAACGGAGTTGGTAGATAACTGGTTCCGGGATTTTTAGTTTTAAAACTATAAAGTATTTCTTAAAACGGATTTCACCATTATTCTTAATATAATATTATGGATTTTTGATAATTATTTCGGGTCGTTCCGAGATACTTGAATTTCGGACGATTCCGGTATTTTCCGAAATGTTTTCCGTATCCTCGATTTAAACCCGGGTATCTGTCCTTTCAATATTTTCCAATTCTGATTCCAAGAAAATATCTTCTCATTTCAATTTCTTTTCCATTTTTCCTTTTCCTTTATTTCTTTCTTTCCTCCACAAGCTAAAGCATTTCCATTTTCCAAAATTCCAATAATTCCACACTCTTCCACACACTTCCCACAAAAATATCTCTCTTTCTCTCTCTCTTCCATGGCCGGCCAAGTGGCCAAGAGAAGGACACTCACCCCCTCCTCCACTTTGCAAATAACCCCCTCTCATCTACTCTAATTTCACCTCCTTCACAAATTCCAAATCATATATAAACATTCCTTTACAATTCCATCTCTTTTTCTTCACTTCACCAAAAGAAATCCCCTTCACCAAAATCCTCCTCCATCTCAACTCAACCTCCAACTTCAAGAGCTTCATCTAGGGCATCATCAAGGTCTTCATCTTCAACCACCAACTCCCAAAGCAACACCAAGATCATCTTCTCCACCTCAAGCAACTTCAACTTCAACAACTACTTTTGGATTGAGGCCATCATCTCCACCTTGGGATCCTTTCAAGACTACAAAGCTTCACCTAACCAATCCTAGTGAGTATTTTTACTCACCAAGACTTGTTTCATTCCTAAGCATACTTGTATCTCCATATCTTGTGTTCATATGTCATAAAAATCCTATTTTTAGACCATCCAACACAACCAGCAGATTCTGCTCTGTATTCTGTTTTTGACCACGATTAGTCGACTTGACCTAGGACCTAGTCGACTAGAAACCCTTAGATTGGAACGTAATCTTTTCTGATTCACAGTTTTAGTCGACTCATTTTATTTATTAGTCGACTATATATCTCTATTAGTCGACTACACCTTGACCCTAGTCGACTAACCTTTTCTTGAAATCAGAAAACCCAACTCTCGGCTCCAGTCGACTTATCATAAATATTAGTCGACTTGAGACCCCTAGTCGACTACCCTTTTTACCTTAGTCGACTTACCTTTTCCTGAACCAAAACCTTAACTCTCTGTATCACAGATTTAGTCGACCTAACATAACTGTTAGTCGACTTGACGTGTCTGTTAGTCGACTACCCCATTTTCTTAGTCGACTAACCCTTCTAGTAGTCGACTACTTTTCCAACCTAGTCGACTAACTTATGGCTGTCTGTTATAGTTGATTTCCTTTTTGACTTTGTATTTTATCCTCGATACATGTACTATATATTGTTCTTACTTGTACTTCATGACTTGCACTTTATAACCTATTACTTGATGTATGTCATCTCTAGTCACTTCATATTTCCATTTCCATGTGACTGCTTGTTTCATTCTTGTTCATGTACACTATCTGTGATATGCCTACTTCTTTATCGTACACTATGCGTGGCTGACCCTTCGTGGTCATTGAACTCTGGATTTCTATTATATTATCATTGCCATGTCATTACTTCAGACCGTCAATTTCACGTTTCCTTTTAACACATGTATATCACCTGACTTCTACTGTGTTATCACCTGACCACTTGGCATGCTACCACTTAGTAAGATTCTCTTGTTATGACATGACTTACCTGACTATTATCAATCTCTTATCATGTTTGATTGCTTGCTAAATATCACCATCCTGTCATGCTATCACTTTACACCCAGCATGATATATTTGACTTGTGATTATTACCTTTACGGGAACTTGACTTATTATCCTGTATCATGATCAGTGACCTGTTTTCCTGCTTTACATGCAGCGACCTGACTATATAGTACTTATGTACTCCTGAATTCCTGATCATGTCTATTTCCTGTTTTTCCCGTAAAGTGATAATTAAACTATCGAATCCTAAAAAGGACCAACTTGTATTGGGTCGGGGGAAACATGCGGATATCGATATGTGTTCGTGTTTACAGGGGTGTTAGGCATGTTGTGCAACTGAATAACCGGTCTGACCTGAGGGCCACCAGGGGACCGAGGGGAGAGCTGGCTCCCTATACGACTGTTATATAGGGCATACATAAGTCCCTCCTCCTGGATAAGCCTTGCGGCTGGCTTCCGTTTCCATGCAACGGAACAAACTGTGACCGTGGTCCCGGGCAAGTACGGGACCCACTGTAAACATAGTTCGTTGATACCCCCGCTGTTTCCAATAACAACCTCGACTTTCTTATATATGGATGTATGTGAGTTGGGATATATACCGGGTATATACCGAGACACATACCTAGATATATGGGTTAGACGAGTAATAATAATAAGATACCTATTATGCCTATTATGTCATAATCCTTGTTATGATTCCTGTATTCTTGTTAGACTTGATACATGATGATTCTAGTTCCTGCTTTACCTCTTACATGTTTCTATCATAACCGCTTTGTTATTATTCCTTCGACGTGCTAGTCTTGTAAAAACTATAACTTGAGTTTATATACTATCTTTCCATCTTTATTTCGTTATACTTCCATCACCTGTTGGTTCATGTTTCTTATACTATTCCCTCTTACTTATTCATGTCTCTTAGCCATTTGGCTGTAGCCTGTTCATTGTTGGGAGGTCCTGACTCCCTTGGATTTGTATGTTCAGGTTTTGAAGCTTGGATTGCAGTGGAGCTGTCCATGGTAGATCAAGTTTTTCCTTGTGAGCTGGCAGCCTAGCTCCAGTTCCTTGTGCCAGACTCTCCTTTTGACTCACGAGACCTTCATCCTACTCGTGAGCATTTTGTTGTTCATCATGTATATTTTACTTTTGGACTTGTTGTGATAAAGGACACATGTAATGTGTAGTTGTTTATCATACTGTGATAGCTTTGTATATGTACTTTTATGTTGGCATATGTATGTATACCACGCTTTGTGTTGTACTCTGATCCTTGCTTGTACTTTTATGCTTAGCGTATATACGTGGGGGCATTTTCTGACCTACGTATATACGTCGCAGTGACGTCTCCGTATCCGTGGAATCGGGGCGTTACAGGATGGTATCAGAGCTTAGGCTCTCACCACCTCTAGTACAAACAAGCAGCAAATTCTATTAATTTGCTATTGCCAACTGCAATGTACAAAGTTATCTAGTCCTGCTTGATTTATCTAGTTCATCTTGATTCCTTCCCTTATGTCCTAAACTCCTTCCATTATTCCAATTCCAGTTATCTTTCATCATCTAGACATGGATAGGAGGTCGGATCGTGGCAACGCTGGGCAAGTATCAAAGGTTTCCCGTGGAGTGGAACGAAGATTGGAGAAGAAGGGTGAAAACCAAGTGCAGAACAAGTCAGTTAAGAAGGCTTTGCAGTTGATGAAGAGGGCTTTGCAGTTGCTGAATGAAGGAGATACGACCAGGACAATCAATGGCCCGATGATCAAACGACCGTTCCAACGTCCTCTTCCTAAGGTCACATGCAATTTCTGCCACAAACCCGGACATTTTAAGAGGGATTGCCGAATGGCCAACGGGTTATGTTTGGCATGTGGGAAAGAGGGTCATGTGATAAGGAATTGCCAGTTCAGGAGAGTAGGGAATATGGCACCAGTCAGACCAGCTCATCTAGCCCCAGCATTTCCAGCGCCGCCACCAAGGAGGAATCTGGGACCCGTTGACCGTAGAGCTCCAATTCCACCCCAACAGAATGATCAGCAGCAGAGGGGAGTGAAAACTGGAGCAGATCAGAGTAGAGCAGAGGCATCAGACAGTGCAGCGGAGCGTGAGGACCAGTGTCCAGATCCGGAACCTTAGGGATATCAGGGTAACCACTACCCCAGATCTTGTATTTGAGTTGGTTATCATTCTAAATATTTTTTTCCTTATCATTCTATCATTGTTCATTCTAGTCCCTCATGTGTTCATCTTATCCCCTGTTTTGGTTTTATGAGACCTTTATTCCAACCATGTCCCCTTTGTATTCAATTTACCCCCTTAGGGAAATTGCGAGGACGCAATTTTTGTAAGGTGGGTGGATTGTAATACCCCGTTCCCGGAATACGTACTTAGTTGCGTATTCAGATTTTCGATCGTATTTTGTCGATTTGTTTCCTGTATTTATTCTGTATTATGAATTCCTTATATGATTGTTTTGTCTTGGATTTGGATTCGTGGTCTCGGGGTCAGCCCCAGTCTGAACTAGGGACCCGATCATAGTATATTATTCGATATGGTCTTTCCGGTGATTAGATTTGACCGATTTCAGTTTCAAATATTATTTTCCATTATTATAAATTTTCTATGATTTTCTGGATTTTTCTTGAATAAAAGGAATTTCTTCAAAACCGGTGTCGGCCAGTGCCGCTGACCGATTCCTAGATTTTATTTCACAAACGGTTTGGAATTTCTAAATGATTCTTTAGACTTTATTTCTTAGAATAATATTTTCTACCTACATGCTTTTTTTGAGGATTTTATAATTTTATGAAAATTCCAACGGAGTCGGTAGATAACTGGTTCCGGGATTTTTAGTTTTAAAACTATAAAGTATTTCTTAAAACGGATTTCACCATTATTCTTAATATAATATTATGGATTTTTGATAATTATTTCGGGTCGTTCCGAGATACTTGAATTTCGGACAATTCCGGTATTTTCCGAAATGTTTTCCGTATCCTCGATTTAAACCCGGGTATCTGTCCTTTCAATATTTTCCAATTCTGATTCCAAGAAAATATCTTCTCATTTCAATTTCTTTTCCATTTTTCCTTTTCCTTTATTTCTTTCTTTCCTCCACAAGCTAAAGCATTTCCATTTTCCAAAATTCCAATAATTCCACACTCTTCCACACACTTCCCACAAAAATATCTCTCTTTCTCTCTCTCTTCCATGGCCGGCCAAGTGGCCAAGAGAAGGACACTCACCCCCTCCTCCACTTTGCAAATAACCCCCTCTCATCTACTCTAATTTCACCTCCTTCACAAATTCCAAATCATATATAAACATTCCTTTACAATTCCATCTCTTTTTCTTCACTTCACCAAAAGAAATCCCCTTCACCAAAATCCTCCTCCATCTCAACTCAACCTCCAACTTCAAGAGCTTCATCTAGGGCATCATCAAGGTCTTCATCTTCAACCACCAACTCCCAAAGCAACACCAAGATCATCTTCTCCACCTCAAGCAACTTCAACTTCAACAACTACTTTTGGATTAAGGCCAACATCTCCACCTTGGGATCCTTTCAAGACTACAAAGCTTCACCTAACCAATCCTAGTGAGTATTTTTACTCACCAAGACTTGTTTCATTCCTAAGCATACTTGTATCTCCATATCTTGTGTTCATATGTCATAAAAATCCTATTTTTAGACCATCCAACACAACCAGCAGATTCTGCTCTGTATTCTGTTTTTGACCACGATTAGTCGACTTGACCTAGGACCTAGTCGACTAGAAACCCTTAGATTGGAACGTAATCTTTTCTGATTCACAGTTTTAGTCGACTCATTTTATTTATTAGTCGACTATATATCTCTATTAGTCGACTACACCTTGACCCTAGTCGACTAACCTTTTCTTGAAATCAGAAAACCCAACTCTCGGCTCCAGTCGACTTATCATAAATATTAGTCGACTTGAGACCCCTAGTCGACTACCCTTTTTACCTTAGTCGACTTACCTTTTCCTGAACCAAAACCTTAACTCTCTGTATCACAGATTTAGTCGACCTAACATAACTGTTAGTCGACTTGACGTGTCTGTTAGTCGACTACCCCATTTTCTTAGTCGACTAACCCTTCTAGTAGTCGACTACTTTTCCAACCTAGTCGACTAACTTATGGCTGTCTGTTATAGTTGATTTCCTTTTTGACTTTGTATTTTATCCTCGATACATGTACTATATATTGTTCTTACTTGTACTTCATGACTTGCACTTTATAACCTATTACTTGATGTATGTCATCTCTAGTCACTTCATATTTCCATTTCCATGTGACTGCTTGTTTCATTCTTGTTCATGTACACTATCTGTGATATGCCTACTTCTTTATCGTACACTATGCGTGGCTGACCCTTCGTGGTCATTGAACTCTGGATTTCTATTATATTATCATTGCCATGTCATTACTTCAGACCGTCAATTTCACGTTTCCT
This sequence comes from Agave tequilana, assembly GCA_038442645.1. Classification (NCBI taxonomy): domain Eukaryota; kingdom Viridiplantae; phylum Streptophyta; class Magnoliopsida; order Asparagales; family Asparagaceae; genus Agave; species Agave tequilana. Next base: position 31,040 of record JAVJIF010028479.1, on the reverse strand, counting down.
TTTAACACATGTATATCACCTGACTTCTACTGTGTTATCACCTGACCACTTGGCATACTTAGTAAGATTCTCTTGTTATGACATGACTTACCTGACTATTTTCAATCTCTTATCATGTTTGATTGCTTGCTAAATATCACCATCCTGTCATGCTATCACTTTACACCCAGCATGATATATTTGACTTGTGATTATTACCTTTACGGGAACTTGACTTATTATCCTGTATCATGATCAGTGACCTGTTTTCCTGCTTTACATGCAGCGACCTGACTATATAGTACTTATGTACTCCTGAATTCCTGATCATGTCTATTTCCTGTTTTTCCCGTAAAGTGATAATTAAACTATCGAATCCTAAAAAGGACCAACTTGTATTGGGTCGGGGGAAACATACGGATATCGATATGTGTTCGTGTTTACAGGGGTGTTAGGCATGTTGTGCAACTGAATAACCGGTCTGACCTGAGGGCCACCAGGGGACCGAGGGGAGAGCTGGCTCCCTATACGACTGTTATATAGGGCATACATAAGTCCCTCCTCCTGGATAAGCCTTGCGGCTGGCTTCCGTTTCCATGCAACGGAACAAACTGTGACCGTGGTCCCGGGCAAGTACGGGACCCACTGTAAACATAGTTCGTTGATACCCCCGCTGTTTCCAATAACAACCTCGACTTTCTTATATATGGATGTATGTGAGTTGGGATATATACCGGGTATATACCGAGACACATACCTAGATATATGGGTTAGACGAGTAATAATAATAAGATACCTGTTATGCCTATTATGTCATAATCCTTGTTATGATTCCTGTATTCTTGTTAGACTTGATACATGATGATTCTAGTTCCTGCTTTACCTCTTACATGTTTCTATCATAACCGCTTTGTTATTATTCCTTCGACGTGCTAGTCTTGTAAAAACTGTAACTTGAGTTTATATACTATCTTTCCATCTTTATTTCGTTATACTTCCATCACCTGTTGGTTCATGTTTCTTATACTATTCCCTCTTACTTATTCATGTCTCTTAGCCATTTGGCTGTAGCCTGTTCATTGTTGGGAGGTCCTGACTCCCTTGGATTTGTATGTTCAGGTTTTGAAGCTTGGATTGCAGTGGAGCTGTCCACGGTAGATCAAGTTTTTCCTTGTGAGCTGGCAGCCTAGCTCCAGTTCCTTGTGCCAGACTCTCCTTTTGACTCACGAGACCTTCATCCTACTCGTGAGCATTTTGTTGTTCATCTTGTATATTTTACTTTTGGACTTGTTGTGATAAAGGACACATGTAATGTGTAGTTGTTTATCATACTGTGATAGCTTTGTATATGTACTTTTATGTTGGCATATGTATGTATACCACGCTTTGTGTTGTACTCTGATCCTTGCTTGTACTTTTATGCTTAGCTTATATACGTGGGGGCATTTTCTGACCTACGTATATACGTCGCAGTGACGTCCCCGTATCCGTGGAATCGGGGCGTTACACACCAACTCTCTCACGTTTTGTGAGAGCCCTCACCTATATCAAAATTAAAAGGTGGGGATTTTGGTACCCATTTTTTCTTGGGTCCTTTGGGGTTAGTACTATAAGGGACACAAAACTTTTTGTTATTAGCAAAATTAATATGATGCAACTTGTCATAACAAAACTTTGCTAAATAGCCTTTGCGGCCATAATGTGTACATGTGTACACCTTAGGATGCTTATGTGTGTGTGGGTATGATCGTGGCGTGCAACATAAGCAAATGCATGATGATGTAGTGCATGAATGTGTGGAGTTTGTTTCTTTGAAAAAAAGGACTCCAATCTTGTGTGGTTAAATGCACAAGAGTTCAAGGTTGAACTCAAACAACTAATCCTATTTTTCAAAACATTAATCTAACTAGTGGTGGCATGTAAAGCATGGTGAGATATAGAATCATTTTTCTTGTTCTTTTTAGAAACAAAATCTTTTTCTTTTTCAACAATTTTTCTTTTCAAAGATTTATTTTCTTGAAAAATAACTTCCTTTTGTTTTTCCACCAAAATCATTCCATTTTTCAAACTAGTGTTTCCTTCACATAAATCATTCAATTTTGAAAGCAAGGAAACATTCTCATTTTTCAAATCTTTATTTTCTTTTTCTAAGCATGCAATGTTACTTCTAAATGAATCATGTTCTATATGCATGCAATCAAGTTTCTTTTTCAAATTTTATTATCTTTCTTCTTCATGTCATATTCTCAAGAAGTAATTGACAAAATGTGGTAAGCTCATCATATGACATGTTATCTTCATCTACTTCGGATTCGGTAGTTACCTCAAGGGGGTTATCCCCTTGGACCATATAGCACAAGTTGGAGGTGTCGCTTCCAACATCCGAATCGCTCCCCGCATAATATAGATCTTTTTCGCCAAGAGAGGTGATGATGTTCCAAGCTATAAAAGCCAAATTAATGTTAGAAACCCTAGATAAATAATCATCATTTAGGATACTCTTTAAAGTATTTAGGGCTTTTGCATTAGCCTCAAAATTCTTACCATTTAAACAATATGCATTATTAGTAGTGGCAAGATAAACATTATAACCTAAGGCTTTGAGGTACAAAGACATCTTAACCTTCCAAATTTAGATGTTAAGAATGTCAAAAGTGGGTGGTGACATGAAATCCATAGTGTGTGTATAAATAATGTGATTAGCCTAAAATAAGGATCTTTAACTCTAGGTCGTAAGACCCAAATCAAGAGCACTTGGCTTTTGATACCAATTGAAAATCACCTGGAGGGGGGTGAATAGGTGATGGCTAATCTAATGGTCACTCAATGACAAATAATGCGGAATTAAAACCTATTATGACCTAATTAAACTTCTTACACTAAACACCAAGTTTAACACAAGAGTGTAGCCGAATTCCCCGTGAAGGGCTCTGGACTAACTCCTCTAGATTCCCCTTGAATGGGTTGAGGTGTCGCGTTGGCTCTCTTGGTTGAAAACTAGTGTTAGCTAACAATCCCCAAGCAATATAACAATTAAGCACAATGAATATCAAGCATGTAAAGATAAACACAATAATAGCGTGCAAGATATAAACAAGTAAGGGAGAGTGAGAGTGAGCAATCGCAAACACAAGGGATTTGTTTCGAGGTTCGAGCACACTTGCTCTACATCCCCGCCTTCGACACACGAAGGATTTCCACTAGGCACGATCCCAATGGATCACTCCTCGGTGCCGCAACACCTACAAACCCTCAGACTCCCTAGTCCCGTACACACGCAAGCCCCACAAGCTTGCCGAGGCCGCACCTCAAACAAAGAGTTCACACACGAACTCTAAACCACCGCGAACACACAAGCCCGCCTCCTCAAAGTACAAAATGAAATCTTGGTGATCTAAACACTTTGATCACCGATAAAAAAACTCTCACAACACAATCCTATAGATAGATAAAGCAATGGATAGCTCAAGTGATTATGAGAAAACAAGGATTGAATCTATGGTGAAAAACTTAAGAAAATCTCTTTTAACACTCTTGATAAAGACTCCCTTTTTGATAGGAAATATTTTCTCTCAATTTTGTAGAGAAAAACTTCTGAAAAGAGTAGGAAAAACCGGTCGGTCGAATGCTGAAGCCTGAAACAGAAAATTTGGGATTTAAACTAAGGTATTTTAACACAAATAAAATCCCATAAAATACTGAAAAATCTACAGAAATAGTTTTGATGTTATACTTAATAAACAAACATGCTTGCACAAAATAAAGGCATGTTACAAATGATTTGAACTATTTTTGTAACTTTGGAAAATATGGCTCAAAATAAAAACAGTATTTTCCAAATGATTTTTCCAAAACTTGTTTTTCCAAAACTTCACCAAATACAAAAACAAGATATTTAAAACTCATTTGAAGCATAGAGTGTATGGATATGATCCACTACACAAACATGGTAAAATATTTATGTTTTTGACATTAAGCTCTAAACACAGTTTTGGTTAAAAACATAAGACTTGGATATCAAGAACCAAAATGGTATTTTCTAAGGTAAGAATTCTTTTGTAAAAACAAAAAGAGAGTGTATATGTACTTGAGAAATCCACCAACTATTCTATCCTTTACATTTTAACTAAAAATAAAATCTTACAAAAACAAACCTAGACACAAGTCTTCATCTTCTTGAAGTCTTCTCATCTTCTAGACTTGGTCCAAACACGATCCAACGAGCTCGACTCCTCTTGAGTACTTGATGTGTTCTTGATGAATCAACCGGTGCTAGCTCCAAAACATGACTTTAAATCCTTTGTTGAAGCTCCACACCTACTAAGATCTTGATAATGAATCTGTCACTAATTAAACACAAGATCATTAGTACAATAACTACATGAGTTGATCATCATCAAAACTAGAGTGATGGGCCTTTGGGCCAACACATTAGTCCATCAAAGCTATAATAAAACGAGAATGAAATAAGAACTTGTAATGTTGTCGTTGGCATAGTGAAGTGCTCCATCTTCATGTTCCATCACGACACTTGTTCTAAAGACAAGGCCCTAAGTGAGGCTCACATGAGTCATATGGAGGGAAAACTTAGCATTTGCAAAGAATAAAAAGCAACTCATCTTCCTTGGGCGTGATATAGACTTGTAATTTGCAAGACTTGAAAGAAGAAAGTATCCCAAGAATCATATAACTCAGCAATCACCCAAGAGTTAGTAGCTAGTAAAATTAAAAGTTAGTTAGTCATGTTAATGAATTAGCTAGACATAGAAATAAAGAACAAAAAATAGTTCATTGTAGAAGTGAAATACAAGAAAGTAAAAGCTTAAAAGAAAAATAATGCACTAGAACAAGAGAAGATGAAGATTGAAAGCTCGATGCTTATATTGCGTTGTCACCGTCTCCAATTACAAAGATTGCTCACTCTCACTCTCTCTTTTCTGGATTCTAGAAGGAGAAAAAGAAAATTACATAAGAGACTAAAAAGAAAACCTAGAGGAACCCTAACAATTTCCTATAAAAATAATGCTCTTTTCTCCTCCCTGATTACAGAGACCCTAGGGGTCTATTTGTAGTCTTCATGAGAGGAGGCCATCCCACTTCAGTCTCAAGATCAAACGTTGAAGTAACGGCCTAAAGATTGCCGCGAGTCTGCGGCAAGTGCCGTGTTTCCTCGACCGTTTCTTGGCCGCTGCGCTAGCGGATTTTTGTGCCTTTCTATTGCATCTCGTATCCCCAGTTGGATCTTGTAGAAACTGAGAATACGTTTTGGATCTTTTCAGACTTGAGCTTTTCTCTTGTGGGCTTCTTAAATGTTTCTTTAATTCCTCAAAAATCATAATTGTTGGGCCTTTTTCTCTATTAGACATTGGACCTGAAAAAAAAGAGAGAAAAAGTAGTAAAAATCAACTATTTATTGAGTTAAAGCATAGCATGATAGCAGAAAATGATGTATAAATGACTCCAATCAGTTGCTGTGATTAAAACGAACCGTTGTACAGTTTAGACCGAACCCTTGCAACTATTTGTTGGGTTTGGACACCTTTACCCCTCCCAGAGCGATATAAAGAACGCTCCATTTTCTCAAACTAAGTAAGACGCACAGCAACCAAAAGAACAAACATAGAAATTAATTTCCTGCGTTGTGAAGTGCGATTTCCGTGCTCAGGTTTGAGGTGACTTCCAATAGGAAGTGGGAATTCTGCAACTTGAATTCCGAAGCGACTTCTAAGAGATTATGCAAAATTCATTCTAAAAGAAGGCTCAAAAAATTCAACAGATTTTTTAATAGAATTATTGTCTGAATTTGTGACTTCCAAAGAAGAATATTCTTCTACCTTACTCCTTCCTCTGCAGTGGGTGCTCCTCCAAAGTAAAGACAAATATTCTCCTAAAATTTGTCTTGGTCCTGCTGCTTTGATCATCCTGTGATGGTATTGGTTAATTACGGCTCGACCGTGCGGTGATTTGGTAGTGCTATCTAAATACCGTGAAGGAGTGCTGTATCTTGAGAGACCAACATCCAGTAATCCGTTAGCACCGGTGCGAGGGACATAATTGTCTTAAGGAGATTCGCTTTAAGTGTACCTCACTCCAAGTACTCTATAAGTGAATTAATTTTCTTTATACAGGGGTTCAGTATACTGAGACTGACTTATACCAATCTAATCGGTGTTTAACCAAGGAAGGTAATTGAAAGGTGGTTTTTTAATTAAGGAACATTCTATTGAACAAAAAACCTCCCATCTGATATTAACCAATCTGGCCAATTAGATCGGTGATATTTCAGTGATATTAATTAGTTATCAGATTGATCCTAGAAAATAACAATCTTAAGACAAATACATTAAAGTTTCTTACTTCTGTTCCACTTGAACTTACAGAAAATATCTAAGACTAATCAAGACAGCTCAAGCAAGACACTAAACATGTAGATACAGCCTTTGATACCTACTCCACTTCCTAACCTAAAGTCAGAGAAGTCAGGAATATTTAATGGCACACGATTCAATAGGTGGTAACAGAAGATGCCTTCTACTTGACTACTCTGCATCTAGCCAAATTCCTACAAGAGGATCTACCAGAATTTGGAACTGATCGGGACTCAGTTCTTGCAGTCGATGCATGGACTCAAGGTGACTTTATTTGCTGAAACTATATTTTGAATGGATTGGATGACACTCTCTACAATATCTACAGTCCTATCACAACAACAAAGAATTTATGGGCCAATCTTGATAAGAAGTATAAGACTGAGGATGTCGGTATCAAGAAGTTCGTCATAAGATGATTTCTTGAGTACAAGATGGTGGACAGACTGTAATCAGTCAGGTGCAAGAGTTCCAACTTAACTTGCACGAGATAAAGGCCGAAGGTATAATTCTACCTGAAACTTTTCAGTTTGCGACTATCGTGGAGAAACTCCCACCTGTGTGGAGAGATTTCAATAACTACTTGAAGTACAAAAATAAGGAGCTGAAGTTGGAAGATCTCATTGTGAGGCTTCGAATTGAGGAGGACAACCGAAATTCCGAGAAAAGGAGCAATAAAAACTTCTATAAAGCTAAGGCCACTGTGATCGAAGACTCAAAGGGGAAAGCGTCTACTTCCAAAGGCTTAAAGCGGAAGAAGGCTGCCCAAGGGTACAAAAGCAAGGTCTAAAAAGGCAAGAACATGCGCTTCAAGGGAATCTGCTATATCTGCAACAAAGAAGGGCATAAGGCAAATAAATATCGCAGCCGTCTCAAAAAGAATAAGAAGAACCATCCACAGGTAACCTGACCGACCATGTGTCGCCAAGCCTTTCAGTTGTGGTGTCAAACATGAATTTGACGACCAACAATAAGGATTGGTGGGTAGACACTAGGGCTACTCAGAACATCTGCTCTGAGAAATTATTATTCTCTAAATATCAAAAACTAGAGCAAGATGAGCAACTCTTCATGGCAAACTCAGACGTCTCCAAGGTTGAAGGAAATGGAAAGGTCATCCTGAAATAGATATCTGGGAAAGAGCTTCCTTTGAACGATGTGCTACATGTTCCAGATATCCGCAAGAATCTGATCTCTGGATCAATACTTGGTAAGAAAGGATTTAGAATTGTTTTTGAATTAGATAAATTTGTACTTACTAAGAGTGGGATGTATGTGGGAAAGGGTTATCTTATTGATGAACTTTTTAAAGCCAATGTTGCAGTGGTGGACAAAAAGTCTGTGTATTTGTATCCAAAGCTTATAAATAAAGAAAAATCTTCTGTTTATTTGCTTGAGTCTCCTACTTATGGTATGCTAGATTAGGGCATGTAAATTACAAGTCATTAAAAAACTTGTCTAATCTAGGATATATTCCTAAACTTAACTTGGAAGAAATTCGTAATTGTGAGATTTGTGTTGAGGCCAAGTTAGCGAAAAATTCATTTCACTCAATTGATCGAAATACAGAACCTTTAGGGTTAATTTATAGCGATCTGTGTGACTTGAAGTTTATGCCAACTAGAGGCAGAAAAAATATTTTATTACTTTTATTGATGACTGTATATGACACTGTTATGTGTATCTTTTAAACAGTAAGGATAAGGCAATGAATATATTTATAACATATAAAGCCGAAGTTGAGAATCAACTCAATAAGAATATCAAGATTCTAAAATCCGATAGAGGTGGAGAATATGAATCAAATGATTTTAGTGAGTTATATGCTAAATTTGGTATAATCCATCAAACAATAGAACCATGTACTCCTCAGCAAAATAAAATTACTGAACGGAAGAATAGAACTTTGAAATAGATGGTCAATTCCATACTCGTAAGTTCTGGAGCTCCGTAGAACTTGTAGGGGGAATCTTTGTTAACTGCAAATTATATTCTAAATAGAATACCCCACAGGAAACTTGGTCTTATATCTTTTGAGTTATCACACGGAAGGACACCTTCCTACCATTACCTCAAAATGTGGCGGTGCCTTGCAAAGGTACTAGCACCATTACCTAAAAGGACTAAGTTGGGAGCGAGAACTATGGACTGCATATTCATAGGCTATACCTTGAATAGTAGTGCCTACAAATTTTTAGTTCATAAATTAGAAATACCAGATATTCATATAAACATAATTATCGAATCTAGAGATGTTGTGTTCTTTGAAGACATCTTTCCATACAAACGGGAAATAGATAAAACTTCTGAAAAAAGAACACATGAGATGGCATTCAGGGACGAAAGCCCCGAGGAACCGATTGTTAATACGAAAACTGAACCAAGAAGAAGTCAGAGATCTAGATCTCAAAATTTTTTGGTCCAGATTTCATAGCATATACTATTGAAAGCGAGCCTCAAACATTTAATGAGGCTATGTCTACCCCCAGAAGCACAAATGTGAAAAGAAAGTATAAATAGCGAAATAAAATTCATACTAAGTAATCATACTTGAGAATTGGCAAACTTGCCTAAATCAATTGGGAGTAAGTAGATTTTCAAAAAAAAATTAAAACCCGATGGATCTATCGATAAGTACAATACTAGATTACTAGACAAGGGCTATCGACCAAAAGGAAGGACTTGACTGCTTCGATATTTATTCACCAGTAACAAGAATAACCTCCATCCGGATGTTGATTGCAATTGCATTATTGCATAACTTAGATATCCATCAAATGAATGTCAAGATTGCATTTTTAGACGGTGAATTAAATAAGGAAATATATATGGAGCAACCTGAAGGATTTATAGTCAAGGGTCCAGAATACAAAGTGTGTAAATTGATAAAATTCTTATATAGTCTAAAGCAGGCTCCAAAATAATGGCATGTGAAATTTGATAGTGTCAGGATCAAAGATGGATTCACTATCAATGAATGTGATAAGTGTGTTTATACTAAAATAGTTAGAAATGCATATATCATTGTTTGTCTTTATGTAGATGACATATTGATACTTGAAACTAATATTGAAATTATTAAGTCCACTAAAAGAATGTTATCTAACAGTTTTGACATGAAGGATCTGAGGGTTATTGATGTAATTTTAGGAATTAAAATCACAAGAACACCAGATGGAATCAGTCTATCTCAATCTCACTACGTGGAGAAGATGATAGAAAGACTTAATGATCATGGGATAAAGGAGAATACAAATCTTTTTCTCTCATATATCCACCTTCATAAGAATACAGGGACTGAAATATGCTAGTTAGAGTATTGTCAGATTATCGAAAGTCTAATGTATTTAATGAATTGCACTAGATCCGAATTGCTTGTGCTGTAAGCAAGTTAAGCAGATACACTAGTAACCCTAGTTATGAACATTGGACTGCTCTACAACGAGTATTGGGTTACGTATCAAATATCAAGGAATATTTCTTGAGATATGGATAGTATCCACCTGTACTTGAAGGATACAGTGATGCTAATTGGATTACAGATTCTAAGGAATCAAAATCAACTCGTAGATACGTATTTACTTTAGGAGGAGCAGTAGTATCTTGAAAATCTTCCAAGCAAACATGTATTGCCCGTTCCACTATAGAATTGGAATTCATAGAGAAAAGCATAATGACTTTGACAATTTTTAGAAGATATATCATTATGGCAAAAGCTAGTGCCCGCTATATGTATACACTGCGATAATCAAGCAGCTATTGTTGGCCCAAAGGCCTTTCACTCTAGTTTTGATGATGATTAACTCATGTAGTTATGTGTACTAATAATCTTGTGATTTTAGTTTCAGATCTCTAATCAAGATATTAGTTGGTGTTTAGCTTCAACAAGATGATTTGGAAGCTTGCACATGTTGATTCAAGAGCCTATGCATCAAAGATGATATATTGCACTAGCTCGGTGAATCAAGTTTTTGGATCAAGTCATCTTGGAGATTGCGCTCTACAAGAAGACTTAGGTATCCATAGTTTTAGTTGGGTTTAGATCTTAATTGTAAAGATTAGTATAGTATGATAAGCTCAAGTTCACAACACACTTGTTTCACGTTTTGAATATTGGTTTTCGGTTTTTTGGTTTAACCGATCTTGGTTTCATGAATAGATTTTATATCAAAACAAGTTTACATGGTTTAGTGTATATATGATTTGTTCTATATACATGCATGCTTCTATTGCTTAAACAAACTTAGTTTGATATTCTATTTCATGTGTTTTATGTTTTGGTATTTTTATCAAAACATTATTTTGGACTTAATGACAAAAATCATGATATCTATATGTTTCTTGTATATTAAATTTCTATTCATATACAACTTGCTTCAAGTGTTCATATATCATATTTTTGTATTTGGATGAGTTTTAGACAAAACGTATTTTCTATTCAAGATAGATTCCAAGTTTTAGAAAATACATGTTTTGGTTTTTGATAAATATGATAAGATACAAAAATAGTTTTAATTGCTTGATATTTGAGTCAAAACTTTTATCACATGTTTATATATCAATGCAAAATGCTAAAATTATTTTTGGGGATTTTTAGTGAGTTATAAGAATTTATTTGACATTAATTTTCCCCAGATTTTAGACCTGATTTTTGTCTGCCAGGCTGGGACGGTCGACCGACCGGTCGACCGCACCATGTAGCCGGTCGACCGAGCGGTCGACCGACGTGCACAGAAACGTGCACGCTACACCGGTCGACCGGGCAGTCGACCGGGCTGAAGTAACTGACTTACGGCCTGATTCGGTCGACCGGGCGGTCGACCGGACGCCTATAACGGGCAGATTTTTGAATTAGCGGTCGACCGACCGGTCGACCGATACTGCCTTGAACAGTAACGGGCAGATTTTTAAGAGCTGTTTTATTTTGTCTTTTGTGTTTAAAATTTGAAATTGGGTTTTATTTCAAATCTAATATTACTTAATTAACCTTAAGTTTGTTTTATCTCTTAACCTAGCCCTCTCCTATAAATAGGGGTGTTTGGGGAGAGATTTATTAACAAGAGAAAAAGAGGTTTTATTGATTGCTAGAAAAATTCAAAAGTGCTTTATTTTTCTTCAAGATTTTTGGGCTAAAATCTTATATCTCTCTGGAGTTTATGCTGCAATCAAAATTGGTTTTTGGATTCAAAGTAAACAATCTTTTGTGTTTTTGATTAGGGTTTGAAAAATCAAAGAAAAAGGATTTTGGGAAAAGCTTTTGAATTGAACTTCTCTATCTTGATTTGATTTATTTCCCAAAGATTTTCTTTGAGTTGCTGGTTTCAAATCCCTTAGTTTTCTCCACACTTGAGCTAAAATCTACTATCTTTTCTATAAGGATTTGTGTGGGAGAGAAATAGATTGTTTGTGGTTGTTGCTTTAAACCACCAAGAGATTGTTTTGTGGTTGTTGTTGTAAGCCACTAAGTTGTAAACCCTACCTTGTTTGGCTGTGTGCCTTTGAGAGTTGTGTACTCCGGTGGAGTTGTGTACTCCGGTGATTGTAACTGTTTGTGTGATAGTGAAGTGAGAAATCCTTCTAGGGAAGGCGGGGACGTAGAGCTGGGTGCTCGAACCTCGGAACATATCTTGGTGTTTGCGTTTGATCGATTGGCTCTCACTATCTCTATCTCTATTTACTTTGTGCCTTGCATTTATATTCATATTGTTCATCATATTTGCTTGGTTTGGTTGTGTGTGCATCACTTGTGGATCACACTTGAGTGCTCATTGCATTTAGATTTTTAATTCCGCATTTAGTTCCATTGATTAGCATCATCACCTATTCACCCCCCCTCTAGGTGATTTTCAATGGTATCAGAGCTAGTGCTCCTGATATTTTGGTTTAACAACCTAGGAGTAAGATCTTGGTTTGCTAATCTTCATTTGCCTATCATTTGCACTCATACTACATTACACTCATGGCTAGCCCTCCTATGTTTGACCATTTTAGACTTGACTCTTGGAAGGTAGACATGATTAGGTATATGAAAAGCTTAGGACATCTAGTTTATCAAGCCATCACCATAGAAGACCTCCCTAATAGTAGCAAGCATAAGAAGGCCAATGCACTTGCACTTAGGACACTTCAAGCATCATTAAATGAACATCTTTTTCCTATTTTTGCTAAATATGATTCGGCTTTTGCAGTTTGGAGTATTCTAATTTCTCCGGAGCTACCCGTGATTATCAACAAGATAAGGAGATCTAAGAGAGAAGCTTCCAAAGAACGTGGCTTTATGGCACATGGAAATGACTCCCATGAGGTACACTCGGACTCTCAAATAGATAATTGCTCTAGCTCTTATTGCCATGGATGTTTTGAGGTTCAAAATTTGAATGTTGAACTTGCTTCTAAACTTGAAAATTTTATGGAAAAACATGAGATTTTGAAAAAGAAACATTTTAATTTAAAAAAAGAATTGAAAGATTTATGTTCTACTTTTGAAACCGTTTTGCAAGAGAAAGAAGAGATCACTAGTGAACGTGACTCACTACAATCTCAACTTGAACTTGCACTTAAAGAAATTGAAGATTTGAAAAACAAAAATGAGTTTGTTGATGTTGTAGAACACAATGAGATTTTGTCTTCTAGATTGGATCTTGTTTTCAAAGAAAATCTTACTTTGAAAAATAAAATTGATTCAATTTCAAAAGAATTGGATTTGGTTTTGATTAAAAATAAATCTTTGCAAAATGAGATTGATATGCATGTTTGCCATGATAGTGTAGCTTCTTGTTCTAGCACACCTATTGCATGCTCCACTTTGTCTTCTAGCATAGAAATTGATATAAATAATTTGAAGAAAAGTGTTGATTGTTTGGGCTCCACTTTAGCCATTGTGCCATGAATCACTCACGTTTGGAAACCTTGGTTCGAAAGAAACAAGTTCCAACATTGCATGCACACTCATCTATGCATACACATGCTTCTCATGATCACCATCATCATATGTATGCTCACGTGTACACATGTACACATTGTGGTCGAAAAGGCCATCTTGCTAGATTTTTCTATGATCGTATACATGTTGAAAATTTAGCAACTAATCTTGTTTGGGTTAGGAAAGATACTAACCCCCGTGGACCCACAAGAAAATGGGTACCAAGATCCACCACTTTGATGTTTGATGTAGGTGGAGGCTCTCGCATCACGTGAGAGTTTTGGTGCCTTGAGGTGGATGCGTTCCAAGCTTAAATGAGAACCATTTGGATGCTTCACTCTCAAGGAGATTTGGTGGAAGGACCACCGTGGTTTGGAGAACTAGAGATGCACCTTCATCGGTTTTGGTATCATTCTCTAACTCCTATTTATACTTGCATGCTTTCATGGTCATTAATTTATAGCATGTTTATAGTTTCATGATTAGTATGATAATTACCATGTTTATTAGAATTATGCTTTACATGATTAGTGATTGAGACACCCATGTTTAAATATGGACCCTTATATTGTGTTCTCTTTATGTTTTAGCTATCATGTTAATCATAGATCTAATGCACATGTCTTTATCATATTGTTCATGTGGATTTTTGTGATTGTTTTGATACTCCATGTTTTGATTATAATGATTATTTTATCATGTTGATTGTTGACCACTTGATTGAATGATTGTTTTCATTAAGACTAGAATTTATACTTGTACAACTTGTGAGCTACAAATATACCTTTATATATGTTTGTGCTTGAACGCTCATTTGCATTCATTTGATGTACTAGTATAGTCTAGTTTTGATGATTCATGCATTCTAACTTGTATTGAATTATGTGAATGACCCATTTTGATATGTTTTATGATCTTGAGTTTTGACTTCATGTATATGTCTATTATGTCCAAACTATTATCTATACATATACATCCTTGAGCCACGTGCCTTCATGCATACACTATTGTGGACTCATTATGTTTGGGATATGTATGTATACTATAGTTTGTACATGACATACATATGCCTTGAAGTTTAGATCATTTGTGATGATTTCCATGTTTGATTGTGATTTTCATGATTTATGATGATTTTACATCCTAGATGAACTTTCATAGATTTCATGATTCATTTATGTTTCATATCTTGATGATTTTCATATTGAGCTTAATTGTCAATTTTCATGATGATATGATTTTCACAACACTTGTACACTCAACTTACTTGATGTTTTCCCATGATTTAATTTTCAAATTGGTATCATGATTTAGTTTTCATGAGAACATATATTATTTGGGATTATTTGCTAACACATGTATTTAATCAAGAGAGCCAACGCGGCACCTCAACCTTTTTACGGGGAATCTAGAGGGGTTAGTCCAGAGCCCTTCACGGGGAATTCGGCTACATTTTGGTATTATACATAGTGTTTAGTGTAATAGCCATTTGGATGGTTTTTGAGTGTTTAGTGATTTTCATGCTTTAAGAAAAAATCTATTTATTTTATCTTGAAGGATTTCGTACTAGTTGACTTACATAACTAGTTGTGATATTCTTCATGAGATAGTGATTTTCAAACATACTCTATTTTCAAATCTATCTTTTGAAAACCCCTACCATCTATGGGCGGTTGGATGGGAGACCATGATCAAGTATGTTCCTTCTTGAAAATCATTTAACACTTATCTTGGATGGGTGGTAGTTGATATGAGTTATACACTTGACCTTACTTTTGTTATTTCAATTGGTATCATTGAATTCTTTCAATTGGTATCGATATGACTTCTTTTTGTATACTCATATGTCTTTGTTTCATATATGTATGCTTGCACTTCATATAATATCAATTTCAATTGGTATCTATTTCTTGCATACTTATATAGATGATTCTTTTGTGCCTACTACATCATTATGTTTTAGAGCACAAATTTTGATTATGTTAAGCTTGAGTTTTCAATGAATATCTTGTTTCAATTGATTTAATCTTCAATTGATATCTTATTTCAAGCCTATGCATAATTTCTTTTGGTATTTCATAAAGGGGGAGAAAACTCGTATTTTACTTTTCAATTGATAGTTTACCTTTCAATTGATCTCATATTTCAATTGGTAGTTAGTTTACCATTGTTTTTGTTTCCCACTCCCTAACTTTATGATTGGAATATTATTGAAATTGGTATCAATGTGGTTTATTTTCAATATGCTTTAATTTCAATTGGTATCAAGATGATGATTTGATTTCAATGTCTTGTTTAATTTCAATTGGTTTCATTAATTGGTATATTTGGTATCAAGGGCATATCTTTGTGTTCTTCAATAATTTCTTAAAGTTTGTTTTCATTTACCCCTTTGTTGATGATTGACAAAAAGGGGGAGAAGAATTTGAGTTTATATGCATGATTTGAATGCATAAGTTTTATGTTTATTTTTGGTATCAAGAGTTTATAAGTTTCTTTGGTATCAAGAGAAGATTTATTGGTAATAGTTTAATTGGTAATTGGTATCAAGAGCATGTTTTGATAATGTTTCGTTTTATCTAATTGGTATTGTTTCATTGGTATCAAAAGCATGTTTTTATTGTTTTATGCATATTGATGCATACATTGTATATCCTTGTGTTTATTGTGATGCATGAGTTAAGGGGGAGCTTCTTTGAAGCTTAACTTTAATCCATGCATATATAACTCCATGAGTTTTGTCATCATCAAAAAGGGGGAGATTGTTGGCCCAAAGGCCTTTCACTCTAGTTTTGATGATGATTAACTCATGTAGTTATGTGTACTAATAATCTTGTGATTTTAGTTTCAGATCTCTAATCAAGATATTAGTTGGTGTTTAGCTTCAACAAGATGATTTGGAAGCTTGCACATGTTGATTCAAGAGCCTATGCATCAAAGATGATATATTGCACTAGCTCGGTGAATCAAGTTTTTGGATCAAGTCATCTTGGAGATTGCGCTCTACAAGAAGACTTAGGTATCCATAGTTTTAGTTTGGGTTTAGATCTTAATTGTAAAGATTAGTATAGTATGATAAGCTCAAGTTCACAACACACTTGTTTCACGTTTTGAATATTGGTTTTCGGTTTTTTGGTTTAACCGATCTTGATTTTCATGAATAGATTTTATATCAAAACAAGTTTACATGGTTTAGTGTATATATGATTTGTTCTATATACATGCATGCTTCTATTGCTTAAACAAACTTAGTTTGATATTCTATTTCATGTGTTTTATGTTTTGGTATTTTTATCAAAACATTATTTTGGACTTAATGACAAAAATCATGATATCTATATGTTTCTTGTATATTGAATTTCTATTCATATACAACTTGCTTCAAGTGTTCATATATCATATTTTTGTATTTGGATGAGTTTTAGACAAAACGTATTTTCTATTCAAGATAGATTCCAAGTTTTAGAAAATACATGTTTTGGTTTTTGATAAATATGATAAGATACAAAAATAGTTTTAATTGCTTGATATTTGAGTCAAAACTTTTATCACATGTTTATATATCAATGCAAAATGCTAAAATTATTTTTGGGGATTTTTAGTGAGTTATAAGAATTTATTTGACATTAATTTTCCCCAGATTTCAGACCTGATTTTTGTCTGCCAGGCTGGGACGGTCGACCGACCGGTCGACCGCACCATGTAGCCGGTCGACCGAGCGGTCGACCGACGTGCACAGAAACGTGCACGCTACACCGGTCGACCGGGCGGTCGACCGGGCTGAAGTAACTGACTTACGGCCTGATTCGGTCGACCGGGCGGTCGACCGGACGCCTATAACGGGCAGATTTTTGAATTAGCGGTCGACCGACCGGTCGACCGATACTGCCGTTTGAACAGTAACGGGCAGATTTTTAAGAGCTGTTTTATTTTGTCTTTTGTGTTTAAAATTTGAAATTGGGTTTTATTTCAAATCTAATATTACTTAATTAACCTTAAGTTTGTTTTATCTTAACCTAGCCCTCTCCTATAAATAGGGGTGTTTGGGGAGAGATTTATTAACAAGAGAAAAAGAGGTTTTATTGATTGCTAGAAAAATTCAAAAGTGCTTTATTTTTCTTCAAGATTTTTGGGCTAAAATCTTATATCTCTCTGGAGTTTATGCTGCAATCAAAATTGGTTTTTGGATTCAAAGTAAACAATCTTTTGTGTTTTTGATTAGGGTTTGAAAAACCAAAGAAAAAGGATTTTGGGAAAAGCTTTAGAATTGAACTTCTCTATCTTGATTTGATTTATTTCCCAAAGATTTTCTTTGAGTTGCTGGTTCCCTTGGTTTTCTCAACACTTGAGCTAAAATCTACTATCTTTTCTATAAGGATTTGTGTGGGAGAGAAATAGATTGTTTGTGGTTGTTGCGTTAAACCACCAAGAGATTGTTTTGTGGTTGTTGTTGTAAGCCACTAAGTTGTAAACCCTACCTTGTTTGGCTGTGTGCCTTTGAGAGTTGTGTACTCCGGTGGAGTTGTGTACTCCGGTGATTGTAACTGTCTGTGTGATAGTGAAGTGAGAAATCCTTCTAGGGAAGGCGGGGACGTAGAGCTGGGTGCTCGAACCTCGGAACATATCTTGGTGTTTGCGTTTGATCGATTGGCTCTCACTATCTCTATCTCTATTTACTTTGTGCCTTGCATTTATATTCATATTGTTCATCATATTTGCTTGGTTTGGTTGTGTGTGCATCACTTGTGGATCACACTTGAGTGCTCATTGCATTTAGATTTTTAATTCCGCATTTAGTTCCATTGATTAGCATCATCACCTATTCACCCCCCTCTAGGTGATTTTCAGCTATATCTCAGGCACAAAATGTTATATACAACGGTAAGTCTAGACATATTACTGTTAAGCAGTTGCTCTCATATGGAGTTATCTCTATTAACTTTGTCTCGTCAAAAGATAATTTAGCGGATCCGCTTACTAAAGATTTAAGTGGAGAGCGTATAAACTAAGCATCGAGGGGAATGGGTCTAAAACCCTAACCTTACCGAGCCAGCTTAATGGAAACCTCACTTAGCGACTAGAGATCCCATGGACTAAGTTCAAGAGGAAAAACTAGTTATGATTGACTCAGCAAGTAAGCACTTAGGAGCTTGACTCCAATCCATTCCTAAGGTGCACATAAGTGCTTTCTACAAGTGGACTAAGAATAAGCTTAACGCTTTTAATGATGCCTATATCTTGTTACTAAACAAGTGGAGTAGATTAGACTACTCTTAATAGGAAGATCACCTATGTGAGTATAGAGTTGGGTCGGCTCTTTGGAATTTCTATGGAGGCTGTTATTCCCTACAGATACTCTCTGAAACTAAGAATATTTAGGGCCAAAATGGACACAACCAAGAACCAAAATTAATTTGAAAAGTTACTGTGTGAAGCTTGTTGACATGGCCTACACTAATAGCTAATAGTTCAAGACCTAATTCACTGATTAGCCAGTAAGTCCGATAAAGATTTTGCTATGTAAGGTTCAAGACCTAGTTCACCTATCCTGATGCAGTTTCTTTTCTAAAGTACCTTGGACTATTAAGTCAGTCTCTTTGTATCAATTCCTTGAATCTTAATTCATTGTGGGGGACTGTTGGAAATATGAAGAATATATATGTGAATTTTGAGTTGAATTACGGTGAGATCAATTGATTGAATCAATTAGATAATGCTTGGAGTGTGTTCTCCTTCAATTAGGGATGAACGTGGTATATTCACATGTTCAATTCCGACTTTGAATGAAGAGATATTCAAGTCTAAAGTTTGCCTAATTTAAAGCCAAAAGGGGACTAAAAGTAGCTAAAAGTATTTAGTCCTATATTGGCCATAGGATGAAAGTTTGAAGTGTTTAAATAGAGAAAAATGGGAAAAAATGGTACGCCTTTTGGGTAATTAGAGTTTTCGTGTGCGATTAGGGGAAAACCATGCCCGCACGTGCGCATGCGCGCGCCGGCGCTTGCAGTGCCGGGCACGAGCACGGGCTCGGGCTCAGGTCCGGGTTCCCTACCGGTCTGGTTCTTTTTGAACTGGGTCTAACGGGTACACGGATCATACCCACTCCCCCATCCGAATCCGAACCGCCCAACGCAGCGGCTCTCAGCAAATCACCGCGAAAATTAGGCGGGCTATTGCTGCAGTTGAAACGAACCGTTGCGACGGTTCAGACCGAACCTTTGCAACTGTTTGGTTGGGTTCGGACACCTTTACCCCTCCCGGAGCGATATAAATAGAGCTCCATTTTCTCAAACTAAGACACACAACAACCAAAACAACAAACACAGAAATTAATTTCCTACGTTCTGACGTGAGATTTCTATACTCAAGTTTGAGGTGACTTCCAACAGGAAGTGAGAATTCTGCAATTCGGATTTCCAAGCGACTTCCAAGAGATTCTGTAAAATTTGTTCTGAAAGAAGGCCCAGAAATTCAACAGATTCTTTAATAGAATTGATGTCTGAATCTTTGACTTTCAAAGAAGAATATACTTTTACCTTTCTCCTTCCTCTGCAGTGGGGCTCCTCCAAAGTAAAGATAAATATTCTCCTGAAATTTGTCTTGGTCCTGCTGCTTTGATAATCTTATGAAGGTAGTGGTTAGCTACGGTTCGACCGTACGGTGATTTGGTGTGCTATCTAAATGCCGTGAAGGAGTATTGTATCTTAGGAGACCAACATCCAGTAACTCGTTAGCACCGGTGTGAGGGACGTAATTGTCTTAAGGAGATTCGCTTTAAGCGTATCTCACTCCAAGTACTGTGTAAGTGAATTAATTTTCTTTATACAGGGGTTCAGTATATTGAGACTGACATATACCAGTCTAATTGGTATTTAACTAAGTAAGGTAATTGAAAGATGGTTCTTTAATTAAGGAACGTTCTATTGAACGAAAAATCTCCCACCTGATATTAACCGACCTAGCCAATTAGATCGGTGATATTTCAGTGATATTAATTAGTTGTCAGATTGATCCTAGAAAATAACATTAATATCTTGATTATTTCTGTAAAGAGGTTACCGCAACTAATTAGAAAATACTTGTGTGGTTTGAGTTAGATTTTTCCTTTTTTTTAATTGGGGACAACAAATTATGTATCTTTTGGGGAGTTAAATTTCTAATATTCTTCCTTTTCTTTCAATGCGTAGTTATTCTGGTGCTTTTCCAAGCAAGTGACAATTCCAGGGACCAATTTCACAACAACCGCATTAGGCGATGCTCGCTTTGTGCATCTCCAACTTAATGGACTTGCTTGAAATATATTTCAAGTGATTGATTGATCGTTCTGAGTCACAAATAGCACAAATTTCAAGTGCATATAATAAATCACTCTGAAAGATATTATTCTCCGATTTCTGATTACATAATTTGCAGTGAAGAGATGAAGATGACGGCATGACAGAGTACTGAAATGCATCAATATCAGGATAACAATAGCAATAATGCTTGAAAGTTATGAACATTTCAATTACAGAATTAGCAATGTAGACAAATTCGCTGAATCAATCAATCGATGTCAATGTATCTCACATCTACACAGTGGACACGTCGGACTCCTCTTCAGCCACCGAGCAACGCAGTCATAATGAAACATGTGCGAGCACGGTGTTCGAGCCAAGCCCGAGTCCAAGTCATCCATAATCTCCTTAAACTCTTCTAAACAGATGGAGCAGCGGTCATCATGATTCAACACTCCAGCAGCAGCATCCACCCTCTCTAGCTTTGCAACCGCGGTCAGATCCAAATCTTCATAAATCATCTCCTCTCTGATGTTAGTGTTAATGTTCCGTTGTTGCTGCAAGGTTCCGGCAGGACGCGGGAAGATGTATATGTAGAATATGACGACACCTAGGCCGTTGCGTTCTTGTATCATCTCATGGCAGAAAGCAACGAGAGTGTTCTGCAAGGTCTGAAAGGATTCAATATCATTGATAGGCCCCCAGACACAGGTTAGCATGTCGGCAACCGTCTGTATGTCTTCAAGTAAGCTGGCCTGGCCACGGCTGAAGCTTGTAAGCTCGAAAGGACTTTCAGGCGTCGCTCTTACATTGAAGTCGAAGTAAGCAATACCCGGTGATTCTTCCGTCACCGGCCTTCCTAGCATGTAGAGGCTCATGTCCATGGCTGCAGAGATTGGGAGCGATGAAGCTCAAAACACAAAGAGAGAAGAGATTAACTGTGTCTTGCGTGTGATTATAATCTGATAATCGTCTTCTTTTATAATCTCTGTTTCTCTTTCCGACTGCAACGAGGATTAGGATTAATGGAACTAAATTTTCCAAATTTGGAGTCGGTATTATTATAGGACCCTATTTAATTTACAAGGAAAGCCTTATTTATGCTACGTTTTATATTTGACTGGAATTATGAATATAGAGTGACAAACTTTTATTTTCTTAAGAAAAATAATCCAATTTTATTTCTAATAATAAAGTTATTTTGGATACGCCTTAATAAAAAAAAATTAAAAAATTAAAAAAATAAAGTTACTTCTTAAATCTGAAAATGACAAATATGAGGCAAGGAGGAGGTCAAATTCTAAATAAATTTACGCAACGTCTACTTTTGTGATTAAGTTCAAAAAATTCTACCATTGCAAATTTATTGGACTCTATATACAAGAATACCCTATGCATATATACCATTGCAAATTTCAATTTTTAACACTCCATAATTTTTCATATCAATAACATGTTTTTATAGATAATACTTTATTATCAATATTATATTTTGGAAACTTGGATTCTCTACAATAATCAAAATATCAATATTATATTAAGTAATATGAAAAAGATGATACCATAAGGGATATGCAAGTTTACACGTTTCTAGTAAAAATAATATGTACATATGTATCTTTCATTTTATAAACCTTTTTATTATTTCTTTACAAATATAAACTTTTTAATTAGAAATGCAATTCAAAATGCATTCATAAAATTTATTTGCAACTTAAACTTTTTATAACGTTTATATAAAAGAATGATGTTTGTTTGAGTAGTGTTTTAATTTGATAGCATAAAGGGGTCTCTTCTCTCTTCTTATTTCAATCGGACATGGATTTTTAAAAAAAAAATCGTGATAGTGCTGGGAGTTTCTGCAATTAATAAAAAAAACAATATAAATTGATATCTACCATGTACTTATTCATAAAGAAATAATATACAAAAAATATAATTGATAAAATTATAGTTTTCATATAATTTATTTGATACATTAATACTTTGTTATGAGTGTCAGAAAATCGATATATGTTTTCTTGAGCAATTAACATCTTTTATGATTTCTTGAAAATAATAGTGTCCCATTATGGTATGACCTATCATGCAACTGATTGCATTATTTTGAATGAAAAATTATGCTTTTCATGGATCTTGGACCTCAAAGTTTTTGTTTCTCCTGTTTAATGAATAGTGACCAGAACATATATACAACCTAGCTATTTTCCTATAATTCCAATGAATAAAAACATATTTTTTTGTATTCTAATTTCTTGATGATTTCTGTAACCAGGTAACCATAACTAATTAGAAACTACTTGAGTGATTGAGTAAGATTTTCCTTTTTTTTTAATTGGGAAAAACAAATTATATATCTTTTGGAGAGTTAAATTGATGGAGATCATAATTAAGTACTAATTACTATGTTATTTCTTTATTATTTTGTTAGATATTATTTAGTTTTGGGTAACTAGAGTTTCCTGATTATCATGTTTTGTTTAGTTTTCTAATTTGTATTAATTGTCTATTTATAAATATGCCCCTTTGTTTTCATTGTGGAGGAGATTTATTTTTTGAAATACATATTATCAGATTTCCTCTCTCTAATTACCCTTTTTTTCTCTCTACAAATTCTTCTCTATCTCTTATAAATTCTCTCTTCTTTTCATATATTCTCTTTTTATTTTCTCTTGTTCTACATCAATTTACATTAGAATCTCGTTCATTATCTCTACCCTGAATCCAAAAATTTTCCTGCCACCCAAAACCCAAAAAGTAAGCCCTAGCTCTGAGGTTCTTGCATATCTAGAAAACAACCATTGTTTTATCTTTATCACAAGAAAACACTAATCTTAACCGCTACTCCGCCACCCTCTCGGCCATAGCCATCCTCGCTAACTCCTGCCTCACCCTAGGATGACCTCAATGACAATCCCTGACACATTGCCGCCCTTATCAGACCACCACCTCATGCCTTCAACATTAACAGCACCTCCTCAACTCCTCTTCTTTGACTTCGATTGAAGCCACCACCCCTAATTTCCTCTTTCATCTCTCAGCCAATCTCATCATCACCTAGATCTTTGACCATGACTTGCTACTGAGCAGATCTCATCGTGACGCTACTTCGCTCCCCATGCCTTCATCGTCCTCATCTACAACCCTGAGATTACGGACCCTCACCTCGCCTTTGTCAACCTCCGACTTCAACTATTACTCAACCATTTGTTGGCCCAAAGGCCTATCGCCCTAGTTTGATGATGATCAACTCATGTAGTTATATTTACTAATGATCTTGTGCTAATTAGTGACAGATTCATGATCGAGATCTTAGTAGGTGCAAAGCTCAACAAAGATTAAAAGATCAAGATTTGGAGCTTGCATGTTGTGATCCAAGGAGTTTTGGATCAAGCTTGGACCAAGTCAAGAAGATGAGAAGCTTCAAGTGAAGACTTCAAGAAGATGAAGACTTGTGTCTAGGTATAGAATTTGTTTGTTGTTTTAGTAAAAATGTAAAGGATAGATAGTTGGTGGATTGCTCAAGTTATATCACACACACACACACTCTTGATAGAACTCTTGATTTAATTGCTTTCTTAGAAAAGAATTTTTATTTAGAAAAAGTTTTTTTCTTTGTGACAAATATTTGTTGGTTTTGGTATTTCTATCATGTATATTCTTTAACCAAAACCAAGTTATATACTAGACTTCAAAAACATAGATATTTCATATTGATTGTGTAGTGGATCATATCCATACACACTATGCTTTAAAATGAACTCAAATATCTTGTTTTTGTATTTGATGAAGATTTAGAAAAACAAGTTTGGAAAAACATGTTTTGGAAAAATACCTTTTAGTTATTGAGCTAATATTTCCAAGTTACAAAAATAGACCAAAACATCATAACATGCCTTGATTTTGTGCAAGCATGTTTGTTCTTTCAAGTATATTGGTAAAACTATTTTTGTAGAATTTTTATGTATTTTTAGGATTTTTATATAAGATTTTTTATTCTGATTTCAGACCTGGAAACTGACTGACAGGCTGAGTCGGTCGACCGGGCGGTCGACCGAAGCAAGGTCCGGTCGACTGTCCAGTCGACCGACGTGCACAGAACCGTGCACGTTGTCAGCACAGTGGACCGGTCGACCGGGCGGTCGACCGATCCAGAGAGTTTGCTCTCTGGAAATGTCCAGTCGACCGCTGGGTCGACCGACAGTTCATTCCAGGAGTTCGGTCGACCGGCCGGTCGACCGACGTGCTGCAACGGTCAGAAATATGACCGTTGGCCGGTCGACCGGCGGTCGACCGACAGCGCTGACAGAGCCCAACGGCTCTATTTTCTGGCAGCCCTATAAAAGGGGTCTTGTCACTTGTTTTTAGGTTAAGATTTTTGAGACTTCTTGAGCAGTTTTTCCCACTCATTTTCAGAAGTTTCTCCACAAAATAGTGAGCAAATACTTCCCATCTTAAAGGGGTTTTTATCAAGAGAGTGTTTAGTGATTTCTTGTGTTATTCACAAAGATCTTTTCCTTGCTTTTCTCACACCACACTTGAGCTTTCCATTGCTAGATATTCTTATAGGTGTGTTGTAGTGAGAGTGCTCTTTAGGTGATCAAGTGTTGTGATCATCAAAGAGATTTTTCTTGTACTTTGAGGAGACGGGCAAGTGTGCTCGTTGTTGTTGTTGAGTTCGGGTGCGAACTTGTGGTGCGAGGTGCGGCCTCGACGAGCCGGTGGGCTTGTGGTGTGTAAGGGACTTTGGGAGTCCGAGGGTTTGTAGGTGTACGGCACCGAGGAGAGATCCATTGGGATCTTGCATAGTGGAAACCCTTCGTGTGTCGAAGGCGGGATGTAGAGCAAGGGGCTCGAACCTCGAAACAAACCCTTTGTGTTTGCGATTGCTTACTCTATCCCTCTCTCTCTCTTTGTCTCTTTTATATCTTGCATTTAATTATTGTCTTGATCATTTACATGCTAGATATATTCCCTTGTGCTAAAATTGATATACTTGCGTGAGATTGCTTGTTAACACTAGTATTCAACCAAGAGAGCCAACGCGGCACCTCAACCCATTCAAGGGGAATCTAGAGGAGATTGTTCAGAGCCGCAAGGGGAATTCGGCAACACTCTGTGTTATACATAAGTGTTTAATTAAAGAATTTTAATTTGGTCATAATTGTTTTAATTCCGCATTATTTGTTCATAAGTGACCATTAGATTAGCCAAACACCTATTCACCCCCCTCTAGGTGTTATTTCAATTGGTATCAGAGCTAGTGCTCTTGATTTGGGTCTAACAACCTAAGAGTTAAAGATCCTCATTTTCGGCTAATCACAATATTTTTGTTCACACACCTCACCATGGACTTTATGTCACCACCCACCTTTGACATTCTTAACATCCAAATTTGGAAGGTTAAGATGTCCTTGTTCCTCAAAGCCCTTGGCATTCATGTATATCTTGCCACAACTAATAATGCATATTGTTTAAATGGTAAGAATATAGAGGCTAATACAAAAGCCCTTAATGCTTTAAAGAGTAGCCTAGATGATGCTTATTTGTCTAGAGTTGCTAACATTGACATGGCTTTTGTAGTATGGAACACCTCCTCTCCCTAGGCGAAAAGGATCAATACTATGCCGGGAGTGATTCGGATGTTGGAAGCGACACCTCCAACAAGTGCTACATGGTCCAAGGGGATAACCCCCTGAGGTAACTTCCGAATCCGAGGATGATAATGTTATGTCATATAATGAGCTTAATACATTTGCCAATTATTGCTTGAAAAATATGACATGAAAAGAAAGAAATTAAAAATTTGAAAAAGGATATTGCTAGCATGCATGTAGATCATGATTCATGTAGAGATAACATTGCATGTTTAGAAAAAGATAACAAGATTTTGAAAACGGAATTTGATTGCATGCTTAATGAAAATGATTCTCTTAGAAATAAAGTCGCATGCTTAGAGAAAGAAAAAGAAGATTTGAAAAATGAGAATGTTTCCTTATTTTCTAAATGAGTATTTTGTGTGAAGAAACAATACCTTGAAGGAAAAGATTGATTTGGTTGAAAAACAGAAGGAAGATATTTGAAAGAAAATAAATTTTTGAAAAGAAAATTTGTTGAAAAAGAAAAGGGTTTTGTTTCTAAAAAGAAAAAGAAAAATGATTCTTCATCTCATCATGCCTTTCATGCTACTACTAATGAGATTAAGAATATGAAAAAAAAATAAAATGAATAATTTGAGTTCAACCTTGAACTCTTGTGCATTCAATCATTCTAAGTTGGAATCTTTGTTTCAAAGAAACAAGTTCCCCATGCTCATGCACATACTCATCATGCTCATGCTTATGATGCACATCACGATCACAATCACACTCATAAGCATCATGCTAAGGTGTACATTTGTACATATTGTGGCCGCAAAGGCCATCTAGCAAAATATTGTTTTGATAAGAAACCATATTTATATTTTGCTAAGTATAATATTTTTGGGTACCTTACAACAATGCTAACCCCAAAGGACCCAAGAAAACATGGGTACCAAAACCCCCACCCTTTGATTTTGATGTAGGTGGAGGCTCTCACAAAACGTGAGAGGATTGGTGCCTTGGTAGCGTATGCAATGGACATGATGGACAAACATTTGGATGCATTGCTATCAAGGAAATTTTGGTGGGAAAGACCACCATGCTTGGAGCTTTGAAGTTGGTAACAATTTCTAACCTCCTATTTTTATGTACATGCTTTCACTTTTGTCATATTCATTGCATGCTCATGATTTTATTTGATTTGTGCTTCATGTGGTATTTACATGCTTGATGTAGAATTTGTCAAACTTGCATTTATACATGTACACATAGTGAACTACAATTGATTCATATATATTTGAACTTCATGCTCACTTGTATCCACTTTATGCATGTGTATAGACTAGTTTTGATGATTCTCCTTTATACATGTTTTGCCAATTTTTGTGATTTACTTCATGTATATGCTTGCTTAATTCAAATCTAATAAATATACATGTATATCCATGAGTCTCTTGCCTTCATGCAAATACATTTGATAGACTCTTTTATAATTTGGATATGTATGTGTATTGTTAGGATTGGATAAATCATACATATACCATGAAGATTGTTGATTTTATGAGAAATGATTTTGAGATGATTTGTTTTGATAAAAATGATTTTTTTTGTGTGTTGTTAAATAAATTTTAGTCATATTTGATTTGGGTTTCAATGACTACTTTCATGTAGATACTATTTACATAACCTTTGAACACTCTATCTTTAAGAAAATATATTATTTGGAGCTTTATGGACTATGAGTGCTTTAACCTTTATGTACTTAGTATTATTCATGAAATACATATGACTTTATATTTTTGAAGGATCTTTAACTAGTTTGTCAAAAATTCATTTAAACTAGTTATCTATTCTTCAAGTATTGCACATGATCCTATTTTTGATTTTATGGATAAATTCTTTTATGTTCTCAAAATTTATTTGATGCTTCATGATTGGAAAATTAATTTAAATGTTAATCTTTGTCAACACTTGGATTTACACTTGTACATATTATGGGCCACAAATAAATCTATTTATATTTGTGCTTGAATGCTTATTTGAACCCATTAGATGTGCTTGTATTGCTTAGTTTTGATGATACATACATTTCTAACTTATATTCCCATTTTGGATTTGTGATTTGACCATGTGCCTTTCATTTCATGTATATGCTTATTTTGCCAAAACATTAAAATATACATGGATAACTCTTGAGTCATTTGCCTTTCATGCAAATCTATTTATAAAGACTCGATTGTGTTTTAGGGATATGTATGTATTCTTAATGTCTTGTCAAAACATACATATGTTATGAAATATAATTTTGTTGATTTTCATGTATTAAATATTTGTGATGGATGTCATGATTTCAAAAATTTATGATAAGGAATATTGAGTTTTATTGCTATTTTCATGATGACATGTTCCACATAACACTAGCAACACTCACTTTTTTGATATGGACTTTATGGATAGAGTGCTTT
This sequence comes from Agave tequilana, assembly GCA_038442645.1. Classification (NCBI taxonomy): domain Eukaryota; kingdom Viridiplantae; phylum Streptophyta; class Magnoliopsida; order Asparagales; family Asparagaceae; genus Agave; species Agave tequilana. The sequence continues at coordinate 2,447 of JAVJIF010028479.1, read as the reverse complement.
TAATGCCTTGTGTTTCATTGATATTTCATGAAAAACCTTTTAACTTATTCCTTGATGGAAGGATCTCGTACTAGTTCTTAAAACAAGTTCATTTAACTAGTTCGAATTCTTCATATGGTAGATTTTATGATGTATACACTTATGCTTACTTTTCAATTGGTATCATTGGATATTTTCAATTGGTATCAATTTAATTCTTGTTGTGTATATTCATCTTTTGATTGTATGTATGAATGCTTTCAAATCTAAATTATTATCTTGTCATACATATATGTTATCTAATTGTGCTTGTTTTACAATTGGTATATTTTAAAGCACATAGATTGTTGATGCTAAGCTTAACTAGATTTCAAATTGGTATTTCATAATAAGCTTGTGCATTGTGTTTTTGAAATTGGTATCAAAATTCAAAATTTATTTCAATTGATATTCAAAATTTTGTTTAGAAAGAAAAATTCAAAATGTTTTGTTTGTATTGTCTATATGCAAGGAGAGCTTAACATCTCTTCCATATGTAAATTCATGTTGAGTGTATTGTGTATTGAGGAGCTTAACATCTCTTCTTTATATGGTACACGTGTGTAGGGGGAGCTTCACATCTCCTCTTATTCATTACATAATGTGTGTTATGTGAATTAGGGCTTCACATCCCTCTTTCATGTAATGCATATGTGTAGGGAAGCTAACTTAGCGTCTTCCTCTTCATGTATTTATATCGCATATAAACTTTATTGATTTGTTTTTAACCCTCCTTGATTTCTTAATTTTTGACAAAAAGGGGGAGAAAAAATTTGATTTGATTGGTGTATCTTACTTTGAACCCTTTGTTGATGATTGACAAAAAGGGGGAGAAGTATTTGTGAGTTATATGTATGTTTTCATAGCTTAAGGGGGAGAAAGATTTTGTACTTGTGTTTTTACTCATGCATTACAAGAAATAAAAGATTTGCTTTGTTGTACATGCATTCATTTGCATTCATATTTATGAGCTTCATGTCATATCTATTTATATTTATGATGCATGTGTTAAGGGGAGTGTTAAGGGGGAGCTTCTTTGAAGCTTTACTTTAATCCATGCATATATAACTCCATGAGTTTTGTCATCATCAAAAAGGGGAGATTGTAGGCCCAAAGGCCTATCGCCCTAGTTTTGATGATGATCAACTCATGTAGTTATATTTACTAATGATCTTGTGCTAATTAGTGACAGATTCATGATCGAGATCTTAGTAGGTGCAAAGCTCAACAAAGATTAAAAGATCAAGATTTGGAGCTTGCATGTTGTGATCCAAGGAGTTTTGGATCAAACTTGGACCAAGTCCAAGAAGATGAGAAGCTTCAAGTGAAGACTTCAAGAAGATGAAGACTTGTGTCTAGGTATAGAATTTGTTTGTTGTTTTAGTAAAAATGTAAAGGATAGATAGTTGGTGGATTGCTCAAGTTATATCACACACACACACACTCTTGATAGAACTCTTGATTTAATTGCTTTCTTAGAAAAGAATTTTTATTTAGAAAAAGTTTTTTTCTTTGTGACAAATATTTGTTGGTTTTTGGTATTTCTATCATGTATATTCTTTAACCAAAACCAAGTTATATACTAGACTTCAAAAACATAGATATTTCATATTGATTGTGTAGTGGATCATATCCATACACACTATGCTTTAAAATGAACTCAAATATCTTGTTTTTGTATTTGATGAAGATTTAGAAAAAACAAGTTTGGAAAAACATGTTTTGGAAAAATACCTTTTAGTTATTGAGCTAATATTTCCAAGTTACAAAAATAGACCAAAACATCATAACATGCCTTGATTTTGTGCAAGCATGTTTGTTCTTTCAAGTATATTGGTAAAACTATTTTGTAGAATTTTTATGTATTTTTAGGATTTTTATATAAAATTTTTTATTCTGATTTCAGACCTGGAAACTGACTGACAGGCTGAGTCGGTCGACCGGGCGGGTCGACCGAAGCAAGGTCCGGTCGACTGTCCAGTCGACCGACGTGCACAGAACCGTGCACGTTGTCAGCACAGTGGACCGGTCGACCGGGCGGTCGACCGATCCAGAGAGTTTGCTCTCTGGAAATGTCCAGTCGACCGCTGGGTCGACCGACAGTTCATTCCAGGAGTTCGGTCGACCGGCCGGTCGACCGACGTGCTGCAACGGTCAGAAATATGACCGTTGGCCGGTCGACCGGCGGTCGACCGACAGCGCTGACAGAGCCCAACGGCTCTATTTTCTGGCAGCCCTATAAAAGGGGTCTTGTCACTTGTTTTTAGGTTAAGATTTTTGAGACTTCTTGAGCAGTTTTCCCACTCATTTTCAGAAGTTTTCTCCACAAAATAGTGAGCAAATACTTCCCATCTTAAAGGGGGTTTTTATCAAGAGAGTGTTTAGTGATTTCTTGTGTTATTCACCAAAGATCTTTTCCTTGCTTTTCT
>JAVJIF010028478.1:0-17744 GCA_038442645.1 Agave tequilana | reverse complement strand
GGCTTACTGTACCTCAGCCTGCAGGCTGAGAGAGTTTCTCAGCCTGCGGGACGTGGCTGAATATATGCCACACATCGGTCGCAGAGTGTGGGCGCCAAAAAAATCAAAAAAATCCTGCCTAAACAATCGTGAAACAAATTGACAAAAATACCCCTTTTATATGACGACGGCGACTTCTAGTATTGAAAAGTAAAAAAATATTCCATGGTCGCATACTTAATACAGAATAAAGAATACCGGAGGAAACATGCTATCGTATAGCAATGCGACCTCCTTCAGTACTGCGACCAAAGTTGCAAATTTCTTTCTCATTACGATGGTGATGACGAGGATTAGAAGTTTAAAAAAATTGTATTTTGTTTTTTTAAATATATATAAATCTGTTTTCTAAAGTTAATTGTGTGAATTACTTTTTTACTACTATGTCTTGGTTGAAAATGTTGTACAATTGTTACAAACCTTTATTTTAAATATTTTACGCTAAACGAATATACTGCGACCATGGACGCAGTTAATATTATATTACTTCACCCTTATAAATTTTTAAAATGAAAGGTTGCGACATTGGTTGCAGTTGCTGGACGCAGACTTAATAAATACACTGCGACCTTGGTCGCAGTTGCTGGACTTTAGTCTTAATCAACAACAACACTGCTACCTTGGTCGTAGTTTCTGACCGTAGTCTTAATAAAATAAACGATCGTAGTCTTAATAAAATAAACTGCGACCTTGATCGCAGTTGTTGGTGTTTAGTCTTAATAAAATACACAGCGACCTTGGTCGCAGTTGCTGGTCTTTACTCTTAATCAACAACATCACTGCGACCTTGGTCGCAGTTGGTGGTCTTTATAAATAATCAACAACAACACTGCGACATTGGTCGCAGTTGATGGCCGCAGTCTTAAAAAATAATCTGCAATCTTGGTCGCTATTGCTGGTCTTTAGTCTTAATCAACAACAACACTGCGACGAGGTCAACAACAACACTGCGACGAGGTGACACGTCACCGCAGCAGTTGCTTAGTCGCAGACTTTGGTCACAGTGTCGACCCTGGTCGCAGTAGTTACTGTTTGCAATGTATCTTATGCGACCTTGGTCGCAGTGTCATCTATGGTCATAGTTGTTTTGTTTGCAATGCATGGCTGCGAACAAGTTCGTAGTTTATTAAAAAAAACAAACATGCTTTTTATTTATGTCCAGGCATTTATCTCCAGGCATGTGCAAATGATACAAAACGATCTCTTATACAATAAGATTGAGTGTTACAATATAGCAGTACAAAGAAGACTAAACATCAAAAAAATCCCTTGTTGACTAAGAGCAATCTTCTTCTTGAGGTCTGGTGGCAGCAGAATCAATAAGATTGAGTGTTACAAAGAAGACTAAACATCAAAGTAGCCAAGAAGACTAAACATCAAAAAATCCCTTGTTGACTAAGAGCAATCTTCTTCTTGAGGTCTGGTGGCAGCAGAATCAATAAGATTGAGTGTTACAAAGAAGACTAAATATCAAAGTAGCCAAGAAGACAAAACATCAAAAGAGCCCTTGTTGACTAAGAGCAATCTTCTTCTTGAGGTCTGGTGGCAGCAGAATCCTCCGATTCCAACTGACCCTCCAAAGTGCCGGGCTACGATCTTTCGTTGATGAACATCTCTTCACCAGAAGGTTATCCAGTGAGCATGGAGTTTCCTCGATGTCACTTCTGGGGTAAGAGAGGGAGAGTGAGACCTCACAAGGTATGCTACCCACCACTATATCCACCACATCCCCCGCCGCCATACCCACTCTGACCATCCGTTATCAGCAAGCTTGACTGGTGCATCAAGTCAGAGCAGATCTCGGTGAGGCTTAAGTCCTCGTCAGGGATTATGACTTCTTCCCTTGTGAACGACGAGGACCATGACTTCTTCCCTTGTGGACGATGAGGTCTATGACTTCTTCCCTTGTGGACGAACATCGATCAAGTTCGTCCATAGGGTCATCTTCATCCATGGAGGCAGGCCCCTGTTAGAGACTCTGAAGAAGGCGGAAATTCTCAGAGCAATTGCTCTCGAAAGAAAACAGTCTAATTATGGGCTGTTAAAGGGAGAGGGTGAGCCCTATTTATAGGCAGCCCATAATAACCATAATTAATGGTTCATTAATCAGAATCGTCGGCATTAATGGTCTCCAACCGCCAGCGCCGGTTTGGCATTAAAAGACATTAACGCCTAAACCCAATGAAGAGCCGACGCGTGGACAACCGCTTCGGGAAACAACGAATGGTGCGGGGTTCGTCAACATAGACTTGACGTTAAAAGATCTCATAAAATCTTTATGACAGGTCGCGTCTCACGGACTGACTCCAAGTCGCATCAGACAACAGACAACTTTTCATTTTTCATTTAGATTCAAAAAATGACTTAATCCAAAAACAACACTTAATAAAACAACACTTACTTAACGTACTGCGACCAAAGTCGCAGTCCATGTAATGCAACCCTAGATTGCAGTTGCTGGCCATCTTTATCAATAACAACACTGCGACCTTGGTCGCATTTAACCATGTACACTGCGACCAAAGACTTTGACTAAGGTCGCAGTTTAAATGTACAATGCGACCAAAGACTCTGACTACATTATATACAAAAAAATTAATTACTTAACGTACTGCGACCAAAGTCGCAGTCCATGTAATGCAACCCTAGATTGCAGTTGCTGGCCATCTTTATCAATAACAACACTGCGACCTTGGTCGCATTTCACCATGTACACTGCGACCAAAGACTTTGACTAAGGTCGCAGTTTAAATGTACAATGCGACCAAAGACTCTGACTACATTATATACAAAAAAATTAAACTATAAAGTAGAATTTTATCGCAGGCTGAAAAAATTGATCTGATAAGATTTTATATTTTCAAAAAAAAATTTATCGCAGGCTAAAAAGGAGAAACTAGATCTTTCAAAAAAGAGGTAAAGAAATAGGGCAAAAAGTAATTTATATCCTATAAAGAGCGGCAAAAATAAAAGGGGGGAAAAATAATAATAAACAATAAGGAAAAGTTATCATAAGGGGTATTTGGTAATTTAACTTCTACCTAAAAGCGGGCCGCAAGTCAGTGAGGTGACAAATTGAGCCACGTCACCGCAGGCTGAGATAGTACTCTCAGCCCGCGGGCTGATATATATATATATATATATATATATATAATATATATATATATATATACTATATATATTAGAAGTAATTATATATAAAAGCTATGTAATACTACTCCCGGCTCTGGATAATCACATTTTGTCCCTGTTTAGGCCCTTTTCGTATCTTATAAGGCCTAGTTCAGCCCAATTGGAGTTAAAGTTTGACTTTTGATAAAAAAATACCCAATTAACACAAGAAATAAGGATAATTAGCATTAATTGTACATAGAAACTAAGTAACACCACTCTCAGCTCTTGAAACCATATTTTCCTCCAATTTGGGCCCAATTCGGCTCATATAAGGCATAATTCAGGTCATTCGGGACTGAAAAGTTAAACTTTTGGTCAAACTTCCAACTTAAGAATAGAAACAAATTGAATTAGTAGTGGTTATACATAGAAACTATGTAATACTACTTCTGACTCCTGAAAACATATTTTCTCCCTGTTTGAGTCCTATTCGGCTCTTAGAATGCCTAGTTTAGGCCAATCGGGAATGAAAATTTGAGTTTTGGTTAGACTTCACAATTAAGAATAGAAACATATTTAATTAGTAGTAATTATATATAAAAATTATATAATACTACTCCCGACTCTTGAAAACATGTTTTCTCCTTGTTTGAGCCATACTATGCTCTTATAATACCTAGTTCAGGCCAATAGGGGCTGAAAGTTTGACTTTTTGGACAAACTTCCTGATTAAGAGTAGAAACAAGTTTAATTAGTAGTAATTGTATATAGAAACTATGTAATACAACTCCTGGCTCTTTAAAACAATGTTCTCTCCCTGTTTAGGTCATTCGGCTCTTATAAGTCCTAACTGAAGCCAATCGGGGCTGAAAGAGTGACTTTTAATCAAATTTCACAATTAAGACTAGAAACAAGTTTTGTTAGTAGCAATTATATATAATAACTATGAAATACTACTCCCAGCTATTGCAAACTATGTATTAATACTCTTTAGCTCTAGAAAATTTTATTTTCTCCTTATTTGGGTGGGTTTTATAAGGACTAGTTCAGGCCAATTGAGGCTGAAACAACTTTTGGTCGAACTTACTAGAGACAAGGTTAATTAATATTAATTGTACATAGAAACTACGTAATACCATTGTCGGCCCTTAAAAACTATGTTTCTCCCGTTTGGTCCCATTTGACTCTTATAAGGCCTAGTTCAGGCCAATCGGTGTTGAAAGTTTGATTTTTGGTCAAACTTTCCAATAAAAACTAGAAACAAGTTTAATTAGTAGTAATTGTACATAAAAACACTGTCATACTACTTCGGGCTCTTGAAAATCACGTTTTCTCCTCGTTTGGGCCCTAATCGGCTCTTATAAGGCCTAATTCAGGCCAATTGGGGTTGAAGTTCAACTTTTAGTAAACTTCCCAATTAAGACTGGAAACTAGTTTAATTAGTAGTAATTTTATACATGAAACTATGTCATACTACTCCCGGTACTTGAAAATCTCATTTTCTCCTCGTTTGAGCCCTAATCAGCTCTTATAAGCCTAATTCAGGCCAATCGGGGTTGAAAATTTGACTTTTAGTAAAACTTCTCAATTAAGACTAGAAACTAGTTAATTAAAAGTAATTATACATAAAAATTATGTATTACTACTCTCGACTCTTAAAAACATTGTTTGATCCCTAATCGGCTCTTACAAGGCCTAGTTCAGGCCAATCAGGACTGAAAGTTTGACTTTTGATCAAAATTCTAAATTAACATAAGAAACAAGATTAATTAGTAATAATTGTGCATAGAAACTCTATAATCCACTCTCAGCACTTGAAAAATCATGTTTTTCTCCCGTTTGGCCCCATTCAGCTCTTATAAGGCCTAGTTCAGGCTAATAAGAACTGAAGGTTTGGGTTAGGGTTTTGGTCAAACTTTCATATTGAGACTAGAAAATAGTTTAATTAGTGGTAATTGCACATAAAAACTATGTCATACTACTCTCGGCTCTTGAAAACCTCATTTTTATCCCGTTTGGGCCCTAAATCAGCTCTATATTGCCTAGTTCAGGCCAATCGGGGCTGAAAGTTTGACTCTAGGTCAAACTTTCCAATTAACACTAGAAACAAAGTTAATTAGTAGTAATTATACATAGAAACTATGTAATACCATTTACGTCCCTTTTAAACCTTGTTTTCCTCCAGTTTGTCCCCATTCATCTCTTATAAGGCCTAGTTCAGGCCAATCAGGGCTGAAATTTGACTTTTGGCAAAAATTCTCAAATAATCCTAAACAAGTTAAATAGTTAACACTAGAAACAAGGTTATTAGTAGTAATTGCATAGAGAAACTATGTAATACCACTCACGTCTCTTGAAAATCATATTTTCCTCTCGTTTGGGTCATGTTCGGCTCTTATAATGCCTAGTTGAGGCCAGTCGGGGCTGAAGATTTGACTTTTGGTCAAACTTTCCTATTAAGAATATAAACAAATTTAATTAATAGTAATTTTACATGAAAACTATGTAGTACTACTCTCGGCTCTTGAAAAGATATTTTCTCCCTGTTTGAGCTCTATTCGGCTTTTCTAATGCCTAGTTCAGGCCAATCGGGGCTGAAGATTTGAATTTTTATTAAACTTCCCAATAAAGAATAGAAACAAGTTTAATTAATAGTAATTATACATAAAAACTATGTAATACTACTCCTGGCTCTTGAAAGTATATTTTCTCCTTGTTTGAGTCTTATTGTAACGCCCCGATCCCAAGGATACGGAGACGTTATGGCGACGTACATACGCGAGGTGAAAACAACCTCACGCGTACGTTAAGCCTCAGTACAGGGAATCACCTCCATAGACATAATGGTTCTAGCAGGAAATAAGTACAAGAATACCTGCAGAAAGGGTTAGTGATCATAACAGATATAAAAACAGGGATAAATGAGATAACAGAAATAAATCAACAAGATACCTATAAAGAGTCTCGATGAGGAATCTCCTATGTGACTCCAAGGCACCATCTGATAATACGGTAGCTCGGATCTCCAACCTGGGCATGCAAACCCAGGGTCGTCAGAAAGCGACCTAGAGAGTGGTAAAATGAAGGAGGCAGTAATTATACAATAGTAATACAGGCACGATAATAATATGTAATACCTGATGTTGTACTAGTGATACCATATAATAAGTATATAATAAGCAGTAGAAATATATAAACATGTAAGCAGTAAATATATAAGTAGGTCATCTTTTAATACCATCACTACCTAGCCGGTTATCATCAGGTCAGGTCTATAGTCGTATCCAGTTTATATAATATAAAATGTTATCTAGTGGTGACGTGATAGAAGTGAACATGCTAGTGGCGATGTGATAGACGTGTACAGGCAGATGGGCCTATGCAGTGTAATCACTATACGGTGTGGTGTATATACAGTAGTGATGTCTGCTCTACAGAAAGCATCATATATGCAATGCAGAACATGCGTCGTATGCCATGCAATGCAGAACATGCGTCATATGCCATCACAGACAGTATAACATATGCCAGGTAAAGTAACAAGTATACAGGTAACATGATATCGGATACAGTAGCATGAACAATAACTAGATAGCATACATGTACCAGGCATGTCATGTGATTTATACAATAGTAGCAATCAGTACCACCTGGTATTTTAATCAATCTCTTCCAGTGTCCCATACCACTGGCAGTTTATACTGGAGCCCGCACTCCAGTCGAACCCATCCGGATATGGCCTACGGGTACCATTATCCAAACGAGAGAGTGATCAAATAACAAGTGTTCCCGACGTCCACTATTGTGTATACTGTTTTATTATGTTAATTGGAAACCCATGGTCGAGGAGTTCTTATCGGGTGGATGTATCCCGTGCATACCCGGGATACGGCCTTAAACAAGCCCCTGGCTGCTAAGACCAGGGCCCTCCGCTAAGAGGGGAGCATGAATCAAGTAACAAGAGCTCATGGAGCAATTGGTAGGTAGCACTACCGTCCCCTGCAGTGGGAAAACAATATGGATCCAGTACATCACCCGATAATATCTAATCAACCGTCAAGTCTCCCCCATACCCCAGTTAGATTTATGATCTGTTATATCAAGTATACAATGCAACAAGAACAACTACAGTACATGATACGGGTAACATGATAACTGGACCAGAGTTCTGTTGATAGCATAGAACAATATAATGAGAAACGGGAACAATATAACGGGAACAATATAACGAGAACAATGTAACAAGAACAATAGATGTGGGATTCCACATATCGCATATCAACAGCTCTCATGTCCAGTATCGGGAAATCCATATCAGTAACAGGAAACAAATCATATATCATGAATACGGGAACATGGAACAATAATACATGTAATAAGCATGGTGATCCATATGACAAGAAGATAGAAATAACACAGGCATGTGTAACTGTAATATGTCAGCATGACATTAATGTGTATGATGATCATGCGAATATGAATGATCATGCTAATATGAAATGCAGTAGTCTGTGCAGTGATATGCCGAGAATCCATGTACCGAGGATAACAATACATGACATAACGGTATTTCGTGAAATGGTGCCGCTACGTATCGATGGGCCATGCCTACGAAATAACAAGTGTGTCGTGTCATAGTATCTGTGTAACATGTACATGTAATAACAGTGGTCAGTGTCTACTATCATGAGCAGTGGACTACAGAATCCGTGTAGCCGTAAGCCTGCGTAGCACTAATATATGTAGGAACATTGGTCGACAGTGTCTTATAGTAACGGTATCTAGCATGCATGTCTAGTAACAGTGTAGTGTCATCAAGTACTGTGAGCTACTACATGGAGTAATAGTATCCACTAATATGGTGACCTAGTGGTCCGTGGGTCAGTGGCGGTACAGGCATGATATCTGTGTCCGAGTGGTCTATGTCTGTATGTCTTGTTACTATGATTATCTCATATTAACTCAGGAAATACCTAACAATCTTCTAGATTATTCCTAAGTCAATGACCGTCCAATCATGACCAGTGAATAATGAATAATTATCGTCTTTTATCCATAATCACGATATATCCATAATCACGATATATCAAGCAATATCAATAAACATGATAAAATATAATTTATAAAAGAAAAACACTCACAAACTGGCTATAGGCCTGTAGCTCTTTTCCTCACGATCGCAACGGATCCAGAATCGTCCGAATCGGAGTCCGGATGCTCCCGATATCGCCCGAATACTAAATCATAACAAAAAGGGTAAATATGTAAATAAAAATAATTCAAAATGCAATTAAGAAAATGGAGCAGGGGGTTTTCTGCAAATATACCTTTATTGGGTTTCGGATGCGAGTAGACGAGTTAACGGGTCGAGTTTAGATCCGATACCCATACCCAATGACTTAAGTGGAAGTGGGTTAGTGGGTTAATGAGTAGGGCTTATTGGGTAACGAGTTTACCCGAACCCAACAACACACACACATACAGCATACACACACAGACAGCCCACACACAGCGCGCGCGCACACACACTCTCTCTCTCACACACACACACACTCTCTCTCACACACACACAGCACACAAAACACACAGCCCCCCCCCACACACACAGCCACACCCAGCACACATCACACACCACCACACAACACAAACACACACACCACCACACACACACACACACACACACAACACACACACAGCACTCACACACACTCAACACACACCACACACACACAGCCACACCCAGCACACAACACACACCACCACACACACACAACACACAACACACACCACACACACTAACAGAGAGATAGAGAGCAGCAGCAGCATGTGCTGCTGCTTGCCTCAGCGCAGGCCGGCCGGCCATCTGGCCGACGGCGCCCGCCGGCGGCGGTCCCGGCCGCCGGCGGTGGCTCAGAGGGTGAGAGAGAGAGAGAGTAAGGGGAAGAGGGAGAGGAAAAGAAAGAAAGAGAAGAAAACAGAGAAAAGAAAGGAAAAGAGAAGAAGAAGAAGAAGAAGCAGCAGCAGGGGAAGAAGAGAAGAAAGAAAGAAAGAAAAAGAATAAGAAAAAGAAGAAGAAAAGAAGAAGAAAAGGAAGAAGAAGAGGGCCGGCGGCCCCTGGCCGGCGGCCACCTATGGCCGCGGGCATGGGTTCGAGCTCCGCAGGAAAGGAAAGAGAGAGAAAGAGAAATAGATAGAGGAGAGAGAAATTAGAGAGAGAGAGATGGTAGTGAGAGAGTTTTTAGAGAGAAATAGAGAGAGAGAGGGGAGATTTTTAAAGAAGAAGGAGAGAGAGATGGCGGTGGCGTTGGTCAAAGGCTGTGGGGGAAGAAAGCGCTGGAAAGAAGAAGAAGGGAAGAGAAAGAAAAAGAAAAAGAAAAGAAACTTTTTAAAATAATATTATTTTAATAGAGTCAAAAATTGACTTGCTCCGAACGGTACCCAAAAATTACAAAAAATAGAGAATATTATACTGAGATATAATATGAAGACGGTTTGAAGAAATTTGATCCGGTTTGCAAATTAAAAATCCCGGAGTGTCTCGCCGATACGGGCGACACCGGTTTGGCCGGATTTTCGATAAATTCAGAAAAATCCCCAAAAATACCCAAACGTAGCTCATGAGATTCTAAGACATACGATGAAAGCCGATTCTAAAAATTCTACTCCGTTTGTGAAATAAAAATCGGAAGGCGGTAATCCGTATCGGTCGCCACCGACTACGGAATTTTCCAAAATAATCCAGAAAATTTCCAAAAAATCCTGAAAAATCGCAAATATTAGAAAATGATTTTTGAAACTGAAATTAACTCAATCGGACTACCACGGAGGTCAAATCAATTTTGTACGTCGTATCGCGTACCGATACTGTGATACGTACACCAGGGAGCAGGGGGTTACATTTCTCCCCACCTTATAAAAATTGCGTCCTCGCAATTTCCATTCAGGTGTGAGAACAATATTTCTAACCCCAAAGCCGAAATGTTACGGGTCCACGACACTTCCACTGCGCACTCTGATATCGATAAGGAACTCAGGATGGAGAAGTATGGTAGTGAACGATACTAGCGGCTTGGAAGCAAGAAGATACAAAGAGAACGAGGAAGAAATCGGATATTCTGGTTGACAACTGGAAGGAAGGAAGGAATACAAACGAGTCAAGGAATAAATTGTCAAGGTCATGGTATTCTTGTACTCGTTGCTGGAATCCCCAACTATCCTGATTGTACTGTTGGTAAGAGCCCGAGGATTGACCCAGGTGGTTACCCACACCAGGTGTGAACCCAGGCTCTGATACCACTCTGTAACGCCCCAATCCCAAGGATACGGAGACGTTATGGCGACGTACATACGCGAGGTGAAAACAACCTCACGCGTACGTTAAGCCTCAGTACAGGGAATCACCTCCATAGACATAATGGTTCCAGCAGGAAATAAGTACAAGAATACCTGCAGAAAGGGGTTAGTGATCATAACAGATATAAAAACAGGGATAAATGAGATAACAGAAATAAATCAACAAGATACCTATAAAGAGTCTCGATGAGGAATCTCCTATGTGACTCCAAGGCACCATCTGATAATACGGTAGCTCAGATCTCCAACTTGGGCATGCAAACCCAGGGTCGTCAGAAAGCGACCTAGTGAGTGATAAAATGAAGGAGGCAGTAATATATACAATAGTAATACAGGCACGATAATAATATGTAATACCTGATGTTGTACTAGTGATACCATATAATAAGTATATAATAAGCAGTAGAAATATATAAACATGTAAGCAGTAAATATATAAGTAGGTCATCTTTTAATACCATCACTACCTAGCCGGTTATCATCAGGTCAGGTCTATAGTCGTATCCAGTTTATATAATATAAAATGTTATCTAGTGGTGACGTGATAGAAGTGAACATGCTAGTGGCGACGTGATAGACGTGTACAGGCAGATGGGCCTATGCAGTGTAATCACTATACGGTGTGGTGTATATACAGTAGTGATGTCTGCTCTACAGAAAGCATCATATATGCAATGCAGAACATGCGTCGTATGCCATGCAATGCAGAACATGCGTCATATGCCATCACAGACAGTATAACATATGCCAGGTAAAGTAACAAGTATACAGGTAACATGATATCGGATACAGTAGCATGAACAATAACAAGATAGCATACATGTACCAGGCATGTCATGTGATTTATACAATAGTAGCAATCAGTACCACCTGGTATTTTAATCAATCTCTTCCAGTGTCCCATACCACTGGCAGTTTATACTGGAGCCCGCACTCCAGTCGAACCCATCCGGACATGGCCTACGGGTACCATTATCCAAACGAGAGAGTGATCAAATAACAAGTGTTCCCGACGTCCACTATTGTGTATACTGTTTTATTATGTTAATTGGAAACCCATGGTCGAGGAGTTCTTATCGGGTGGATGTATCCCGTGCATACCCGGGATCACGGCCTTAAACAAGCCCCTGGCTGCTAAGACCAGGGCCCTCCGCTAAGAGGGGAGCATGAATCAAGTAACAAGAGCTCATGGAGCAATTGGTAGGTAGCACTACCGTCCCCTGCAGTGGGAAAACAATATGGATCCAGTACATCACCCGATAAGATCTAATCAACCGTCAAGTCTCCCCCATACCCCAGTTAGATTTATGATCTGTTATATCAAGTATACAATGTAACAAGAACAACTACAGTACATGATACGGGTAACATGATAACTGGACCAGAGTTCTGTTGATAGCATAGAACAATATAATGAGAAACGGGAACAATATAACGGGAACAATATAACGAGAACAATGTAACAAGAACAATAGATGTGGGATTCCACATATCGCATATCAACAGCTCTCATGTCCAGTATCGGGAAATCCATATCAGTAACAGGAAACAATCATATATCATGAATACGGGGAACATGGAACAATAATACATGTAATAAGCATGGTGATCCATATGACAAGAAGATAGAAATAACACAGGCATGTGTAACTGTAATATGTCAGCATGACATTAATGTGTATGATGATCATGCGAATATGAATGATCATGCTAATATGAAATGCAGTAGTCTGTGCAGTGATATGCCGAGAATCCATGTACCGAGGATAACAATACATGACATAACGGTATTTCGTGAAATGGTGCCGCTACGTATCGGTGGGCCATGCCTACGAAATAACAAGTGTGCCGTGTCATAGTATCTGTGTAACATGTACAGGTAATAACAGTGGTCAGTGTCTACTATCATGAGCAGTGGACTACAGAATCCGTGTAGCCGTAAGCCTGCGTAGCACTAATATATGTAGGAACATTGGTCGACAGTGTCTTATAGTAACGGTGTCTAGCATGCATGTCTAGTAACAGTGTAGTGTCATCAAGTACTGTGAGCTACTACATGGAGTAATAGTATCCACTAATATGGTGACCTAGTGGTCCGTGGGTCAGTGGCGGTACAGGCATGATATCTGTGTCCGAGTGGTCTATGTCTGTATGTCTTGTTACTATGATTATCTCATATTAACTCAGGAAATACCTAACAATCTTCTAGATTATTCCTAAGTCAATGACCGTCCAATCATGACCAGTGAATAATGAATAACTACCGTCTTTTATCCATAATCACGATATATCCATAATCACGATATATCAAGCAATGTCAATAAACATGATAAAATATAATTTATAAAAGAAAAACACTCACAAACTGGCTATAGGCCTGTAGCTCTTTTCCTCACGATCGCAACGGATCCAGAATCGTCCGAATCGGAGTCCGGATGCTCCCGATATCACCCGAATACTAAATCATAACAAAAAGGGTAAATATGTAAATAAAAATAATTCAAAATGCAATTAAGAAAATGGAGCGGGGGTTTTCTGCAAATATACCTTTATTGGGTTTCGGATGCGAGTAGACGAGTTAACGGGTCGAGTTTAGATCCGATACCCAAACCCAATGACTTAAGTGGAAGTGGGTTAGTGGGTTAATGAGTAGGGCTTATTGGGTAACGGGTTTACCCGAACCCAACAACACACACACATACAGCATACACACACAGACAGCCCACACACAGCGCGCGCGCGCACACACACAATCTCTCACACACACACACTCTCACACACACACACACAGCACACAAAACACACAGCCCCCCCCACACACACACAGCCACACCCAGCACACAACACACACCACCACACAACACACAACACACACAACACACACACACAGCACTCACACACACTCAACACACACCACACACACACACAGCCACACCCAGCACACAACACACACCACCACACAACACACAACACACACCACACACACTAACAGAGAGATAGAGAGCAGCAGCAGCATGTGCTGCTGCTTGCCTCAGCGCAGGCCGGCCGGCCATCTGGCCGACGGCGCCCGCCGGCGGCGGTCCCGGCCGCCGGCGGTGGCTCAGAGGGTGAGAGAGAGAGAGAGAGAGAGAGAGTAAGGGGAAGAGGGAGAGGAAAAGAAAGAAAGAGAAGAAAATAGAGAAAATAAAGGAAAAAAGAAGAAGAAGAAGAAGAAGCAGCAACAGGGGAAGAAGAGAAGAAAGAAAGAAAGAAAAAGAAAAAGAAGAAGAAAAGAAGAAGAAAAGGAAGAAGAAGAGGGCCGGCGGCCCCTGGCCGGCGGCCACCTCTGGTCGCGGGCATGGGTTCGAGCTCCGCAGGAAAGGAAAGAGAGAGAAAGAGAAATAGAGAGAGGAGAGAGAAATTAGAGAGAGATGGTAGTGAGAGAGTTTTTAGAGAGAAATAGAGAGAGAGGGGAGATTTTTAAAGAAGAAGGAGAGAGAGATGGCGGTGGCGTTGGTCAAAGGCGGTGGGGGAAGAAAGCGCTAGAAAGAAGAAGAAGGGAAAGAGAAAGAAAAAGAAAAAGAAACTTTTTAAAATAATATTATTTTAATAGAGTTAAAAATTGACTTGCTCCGAACGGTACCCAAAAATTACAGAAAATAGAAAATATTATACTGAGACATAATATGAAGACAGTTTGAAGAAATTCGATCCGGTTTGCAAATTAAAAATCCCGGAGTGTCTCGCCGATACGGGCGACACCGGTTTAGCCGGATTTTCGATAAATTCAGAAAAATCCCCAAAATACCCAAACTTAGCTCATGAGATTCTAAGACATACGGTGAAAGCCGATTCTAAAAGTTCTACTCCGTTTGTGAAATAAAAATCGGAAGGCGGTAATCGGTATCGGTCGACACCGACTACGGAGATTTTCCAAAATAATCCAGAAAATTTCCAGAAAATCCTGAAAAATCTCAAATATTAGAAAATGATTTTTGAAACTGAAATCAACTCAATTGGACTACCACGGAGGTCAAATTAATTTTGTACGTCGTATCGCGTACTGATACTGTGATACGTACACCAGGGAGCAGGGGGTTACACTTATTCTGCTCTTATAATGCCTAGTTCAGGCCAATCGAGCCTGAAAATTTGACTTTTATACGAACTTGCTGATTAATAGTAGAAACAAATTAATTAGTTGTAATTGTATATAGAAACTATGTAATACTACTCCTAACTCCTAAACAATATTTTCTCCCTGTTTAGGTCATATTCGACTTTTTAAAGGCCTAGCTTAGGCCAATCTGGGCGGAAAGAGTGACTTTTGATCAAAATCTCCAATTAAGGCCAGAAACAAGTTTAATTAGTAGTAATTATACATAAAAATTATGTAATACTACTCCCAGCTCTTGAAAACCCTAGTTTCTCCCCGATTTGGCCCTTTTCGGCTCTTATAAGGCCAGTTCAAGCCAATCAGGGCTGAACGTTTGACTCTTTGTCAAATTTTCCAATTAACACTAGAAACAAGATTAATTAGCCACAATTGTACATAGAAACTATGTAATAATACTCCTGACGCTTTAAAATCATGTTTTATCTCTATTTAGGTCATATTCGACTCATATAAGGCCTAATTTAGGGCAATCGGGACAGAAAGTTTGACTTTGGTCAAACTTTCCAATTAAGACTAGAAACAAGTTTAATTAGTAGGAATTATACATAAAAACTATGTAATACTACTCGCTGCTCTTGAAAACTACATTTTCTCCCCATTTGGACCCTATTCAGCTCTAATAAGGCCTAGTTCAGGTTAACAGGGCTTTAAAGTTTGACTTTTGGTTAAGCTTCCAAATTAACAATAGAAATTAGGTTAATCAGAAGTAATTGTACATAGAACTATGCAATACCATTCACGACCCTTGAAAATCATATTTTCCTCCCATTTTGTTCCTATTCGGCTATTATAAAGTCTAGTCCAGGCCAATCGGGGCAGAAAGTTTGATTTTTGATAAAACTTTCCATTAAGACTAGAAATTAGTTTAATCGTAGTAATTATGCAAAAAACTATGTATTAATACTCTTAGCTCTTGAAAACTTTATTTTCTCCTCGTTTGGGCGGCTATTATAAGGACTGGTTCAGGCCAATTGGGGCTGAAACAACTTTTGGTCGAACTTACTAGAGACAAGGTTAATTAGTATTAATTGTACATAGAAACTAAGTAATACCATTGACGGCCCTTAAAAACCATGTTTTCCTCCCGTTTGGTCCCATTCGGCTCTTATATGGCCTAGTTCAGGCCAATCGGTGTTGAAAGTTTGATTATTGGTCAAACTTCCCAATAAAAACTAGAAACAAGTTTAATTAGTAGTAATTATATATAAAAACACTATCATACTACTATGGTCTCTTGAAAACCACGTTTTCTCCTCGTTTGGGCCCTAATCGGCTCTTATAAGGCCTAATTCAGGCCAATTGGGGTTGAAAGTTTAACTTTTACTAAACTTCCCAATTAAGACTGGAAACTAGTTTAATTAGTAGTAATTATACATGAAACTATGTCATACTACTCCTGGCACTTAAAAACCTCATTTTCTTCCCGTTTGGACCCTAATTGGCTCTTATAAGGCCTAATTCAGGTTAACAGGGTTGAAAGTTTGACTTTTAGTAAAACTTTCCAATTAGTAGAAATTAGTTTAATTAATAGTAATTATATATAAAAACTATATATTACTACTCTCGGCTCTTGAAAACCTCGTTTGAGCCCTAATTGGCTCTTATGAGGACTAGTTCAGGCCAATCAGGAATGAAAGTTTGACTTGTGATCAAAATTCCTAATTAACATAAGAAACAAGGTTAATTAGTAATAATTGTGCATAGAAACTCTATAATCCACTCTCAGCACTTGAAAACCATGTTTTTCTCCCGTTTAGCCCCATTTAGATCTTATAAGGCCTAGTTCAGGCCAATAAGAACCGAAAGTTTGGGTTTTGGTCAAACTTTCATATTAAGATTAGAAAATAGTTTAATTAGTGGTAATTGCACATAAAAACTATGTAATACTACTCTCGCTCTTGAAAAACTCATTTTTTCCCGTTTGGGCCCTAATCAGCTCTTATATTCCCTAATTCAGACCAATCGGGGCTGAAAGTTTGACTCTAGGTCAAACTTTCCAATTAACATTAGAAACAAAGTTAATTAGTAGTAATTATACATAGAAAACATATAATACCATTCACGTCCCTTGTAAACCTTTTTTTCCTCCAGTTTGGTCCTCATTCGTCTCTTATAAGGCCTAGTTCAGGCCAATCAGGGCTGAAATTTGACATTTGATAAAAATTCTCAAATAATCCTAAAATAAGTTAAACTAGTTAACACTAGAAACAAGGTTATTTAGTAGTAATTGCATATAGAAACTATGTAATACCACTAACGGCTCTTGAAAATCATATTTTCCTCTCGTTTGGGTCATGTTCGGCTCTTATAATGCCTAGTTGAGGCCAATTGGAGCTGAAGATTTGACTTTTGGTCAAACTTTCCTATTAAGAATAGAAACAAGTTTAATTAGTAGTAATTTTACATGAAAATATGTAGTACTACTCCCGGCTCGTGAAAAGATGTTTTCTCCCTGTTTGAGCCTTATTCGGCTTTCATAATGCCTAGTTCAAGCCAATCGGGGCTAAAATTTGAGTTTTTATCAAACTTCCCAATTAAGAATAGAAACAAGTTTAATTAGTAGTAATTATATATAAAAACTATGTAATAGTACTCTTGGCTCTTGAAAGCATGTTTTCTCCTTGTTTAAGTCCTATTCTGCCCTTATAATGCTTAGTTCAGGCCAATCGAGCCTGAAAGTTTGACTTTTAGACGAACTTCCTGATTAATAGTAGAAACAAGTTTAATTAGTAGTAATTGTATATAAAAACTATGTAATACTACTCCTAACTCCTAAACTATATTTTTTTCCTCGTTTAGGTCATATTCGGCTTTTTTAAGGCCTAGATCAGGCCAATCTGGGCTGAAAGAGTGACTTTTGATCAAACTCTCCAATTAAGGCCAGAAAATAGTTTAATTAGTAGTAATTATATATAAAAACTATGTAACTACTCCCAGCTGATATATATATATATATATATATATAGGTATATATATATATATATATAGGTATATATATATATATATAGGTATATATATATATACCTATATATATATAGGTATATATATATAGGTATATATCTATGTATATATAGGTATATAT